>PVJA010020810.1:0-18318 GCA_004027025.1 Myocastor coypus | reverse complement strand
TTAAACTGTGTGCCTCTGGTTATATGTCTCAGCAGAGGAAAGGTGATTAAGGCCCAGCCCAAGCAGAGGAAACCAACAGACGTCTACACTCACAATGACTGTGTGATCTCACGCAACAGGGGCAGGGACCTCGCCCAGAGGTAAGACTTCAGAGAGAATGAGCCATGTCCTTCAGAAACACCAAACCCATCTGCTTTAAACACACTTGGGCCCTAGAAGAGTTTATTTAGTTAAAGCCAGAGTAAGATTGTAAGTGCGTTTCTATCTTCCATAAAACAAAGCCTAGTAGGTCATTAGAGGCTCATTAATAATGTGGCCCAGCTTCAAGGCAGCTAGCTCTGAATGAAAACATTTGTAAGGGCCTGTCATCTGAAAGACAGACAAAAAAGGTCATGTTCGGCTTCAGCCCTCAGGATATCTAGCATAAAAAGGAGCAGAGCTGCCTTTTAAATCACCAAGTGTGTACATTATTCAAGGACTTTTTTTTGTACCTGAGCTACACAAGGCGTGCGCTAAAAGAAGTGAACTTTCTACACCATTTTGTATGTCTGTGTCACATGCTTAATTCTTAAAAGCCTCACTGGAAATCCGCATTTTATAGATGTCTGCTGCGGTAAAGCCAGGGCAAAATCCAGCTCTGCCGTTCCAGGCATTGCCGGGACAGTGCGCTGCCGTGGAAAGCAGAGCACATCCTCATTATTACTGCTGAGCTCTGTAATGCTTCCATTTTGAGCCAAGTTAAAAATGCAAGATACCCTAGCAGCACGAGAAAGTATTGCTATCGGAGTAAGAGCAAGAAGCGCGCGCCTGGCCCCGGTGGGATGATCGCATTACACTCGAGGAAAACCACCAGCGCAGCACAGGCGGCTGGCAGAGTTGCCGTGAAGAGTAATAATATGGTTGTCTTGTGCTGAGGTCAGGCTAATCTGAGTAAGAAAGAAAAATACTCTGAAAAAAAAATCGCATGTAGAATGAAGGCAAGACAATGTTGCCCTTGTTGGCCGCGGCCTCCCGTTGGGGCCCGTCAAATCTGCGCACCCCACCGCTTCCTGCTGGCATATTCTAGGGGTGGCGATCAATTCCCTCTTTGTCGATATTAAGAAATTGCGAAGCATTAAAAGGGAAGCCCTGAATGGATCTAATGTGACTGGAGACAAAGGAGGTGAGGGAGTGAGGAAGAGGGCAAGAGGAAGGCCGCGCAGGCTCCGGAGCGGGCATGACGCCGCTCGGAAGCTGCCCAGCAGCGCGACAGCCCGGAGCTTGCGCTGGGTTCCACGACTCAGTGCGCAGGCGCAAGCAGCTGGTTGCTCTTGAGGCTGAATTTAAAAGGGACTTTCACAAAATGCTTAAAATACAGTTCTCCTTAAGTAATCCCTTATGTGTTAGATGCATGTGGGCATGTGCGTGCGTGCGTGCGTGCGTGCGTGCGTACGTGCGTGTGTGTGTGTGTGGTTTATCTACCTGCATACACTGATAGGGTATAGGCTTTCTTTTATGAAACACCATCTCTATATTTCATATCTAAGGGGCACATCTATCTTGAGCCCACGGTAGAAAATGGTTGTAATGGGGATTTATCCTTGGGAGAAGCTCAGGGTCTGAAGGCCTTCCTCCATACAGGGAACGAAACAGAGAGGGGTCTGGGGAGCTTGTGCGCTTTGGTTTGGTTTGGTTCATGTTTGATCTCGGCATTTGTTTTCGCTTTTTATTTTGAGTCAGTGATCACAACGTTATTTTGCTAAGGCAATACAACTCAACTGTAAAGCATCCCACACAGAAAGTAGGTCACTAAATACTAAAATGATATCAGTTGTAGTCTAGGATTACAGTTTAGTAAGATTACCTTTGTAATTGCTGCATGAAAAAAGAACTGTTTTGCTAATGGACTGGGGGAAGGTTAGTGTTTTTAAAGCTAGGTTACAAGCAGAGCATTCTTTTGCCCGTGGTGAGCAATATTCATAAAAGCCCACCAGTTAGGCTTCCTGCTTAGTAACATCATACACAGAATAGGATTTTGACTTTAAAATCTGCAAACCTTGCAGGGCCACAGGCCTACTGTTAATACCGATGTGTAATCCAGGAGTGGTCCGCTTTTCCCAGGAATGCTATCTTGTGGAGCAAGCAAAGAGTCAATGACAGGAAGGTTCTCCTTGCAGAGTTTCAGCTAGAGAAAGGAGAGTTACAGTTAGGCTATTTGACAACCCTGTGAATTAACAAACCTACCCACTGAGCTTCCTGCACAGAGAGGCGCCAGACCACGGGTTCACCTCTTCATGTACCACCACCTCGCAATAACCTTTCTTCCACCCAACCTGATTCTGAATGAGCTTTCAGCCAAAACCAGATGTTTACAAGAACATCACATGCAACTATGGAGATGTAATCAGTGAATTTTATAAGAAAAACAAATAAGTTTCCTCAACCAGTAAGTTACAAGAGAGGTAACAAACTAGGATGGTGTTGAGATCTACAAAGATTAGGGGTCAATGAGAAGACCATCACACGAGTGCCTTCAGCTGCATCCTGACTCAAACAACTGAACCCAAACTAAGGTGACACACGCGAGACGAGGCGCTGAAGACAGAGCCAGTGCTCCACTGTGTTGATTATTTTCTTTACAATCACAGTAGTGTTTTACGGTCAAGAAAGAGAAAATTCTCATTTTATAGAGGGACAGACTGAAACACCTGCAGACCCTTTGAAAATGTAATTCTCCTTGACAAAGCAGGGGTCTTCTGGGATGCTCTCATTCAAGAATCCTGACTATTTTTCCCCACTCCTCTCACTCTTAAGCTGAATTGTGCCCCAGCACCCCCTGATAATGCCTCACATACATCTGGATCCCTGAACCTACATATTCATAATAATCCTTTAAATGAGAGTTTCCACCAATGCACTGAACACCCTAAAGTCAAATATCATGCTGGCTTCTTTTTATATACTTTATTTATTTATTTTAGGGGGGTGCCAGGGATCGAACCACAGTCCCTGGGGTTGCCTAAGCTTTCCTAAGCAAGCACTTTAGACTGCTGAACCATTTGACCAGCCCCTTATTTTAGGGGTACCAGGGATAAAACTCCAGACCTTGCACTTGCCAGGCAAGCACACACTCCGCTGAGCTATCTCCCTGGGCCGGTGCTGGCTTTCCTTTTAAATGTCTGCTCCTTTGTGAATTGTCGCAGGTGTGAACTAAGAAATGACTCAGTAAAAACAATAGTGCGTTTTCAGCTGTACATGCTCATGACAGCCCAGAGTTTTAAGCTCTCCAATGCAGATGGTGTGGACAAACAGTTCTGGCCACGTCTTCCTCCAGTGGCAGTAATTACAAGTTATAAATAGCTGTATTTTCTACCCCGATTCCTGCACACCAGGCACAGTTATGAGCCCTTCATGTGTTTTAATCCGTATCTTCTCAATCCCCCCATCACACGAGGCCTAGGCCGGGCACCCTCATGGCAGAGGTGAGGGCCTCAGGCACAGAGAAGCAAATGAAGGTCTGCTGCGTTCTCCTCAGGGACAGTCCCAGGGTTCCTGACCAAGAAACCTAGATCCAGAACCTCCTCCCTTGACCACGCATCACCTCATCCTCAGGCGCTCTGGGCTCCTGATAACCTACTGGTCACGGACACCACAGAAAACAGCAACTGTGGTCCATAGCAGTTCCAGTATCCAATTTATAAACTATCGCTTTATGCCAGCCAGAAAACCTGCAGGTATAACACAACCTCAGACAGAGGAGGAACCTAGGGTCCCATCAGAGTTTCTTAGGATGTGCACCAGATGTTTAGCTTGAGTCGAGCAGGCAGCTTCCCCCTCCAGTCCGGATAGCTGGCCCAGCTGGTTAGACATCCAGGGTGAGATCAGATGTGGCACTGATGCCATCCAGAAGGCAGTCATCAGGGACGGACGGGGAGCCATCATGCGTCCCTGACTTAACTCTTTCCTCCCTGCCTTCTCTCGCCCCCCCCCCATGGACACGTGAGCTTGCTGGCAATGTCACCCTTAATCAGAGTTAGCCCCTTACTTGAGGAACGGGACGGGAGTCAAAAGCGTTGCCGAGCAAAATGTCTGAGAGAGCATTTACCTGACCTTTCTTCCTTTTCTCCTCCCTTGCAAAGAAGAAAGAGTCTGACTGACTCCACGATCCGGCAAGGCCATTACTCAAGCCGCAAATACTCCAGCTATCCAATGCCTCTGTGGCCTCGAGCCGCATTTTCACTAAGGCCTTCTCTCGTGTTGTTCACGTGGGTTTCGCCCCCAGTGTGCCCCACGAGGGCTGAGCCAGAGGCCCCTGTCCTCGCCCCTCTGCAGAGCTGTGTCCCAGGCATCGCTTTAAGAGGACGACGGCCTGCTTTCTACTGAGCCCAAACAGCAAACTCAAACGCGCGTTGCTGCGGCGGTTGCCGTCTTGGGGCCAAACGCACCCCTGCTCCGTTTCTTTTCCTTCCGCTCCTTTCACCGCGATGCAACGTGCACACGCGAGTCTGGCCGGGCCGGCCATTTCCAGGCGCGGACACCGCCACCCGCCTCCTGAACCTTCTTGGTCTTCTCACGCTGAGATTTGCAGCCAGGAGACAGCAGGCCCCTGTGGCCCTCTCTGGTTCCTGTGAGCGTCACTTCATTATTTTACGCTTTAGGAACTTGGCCTTCCTGTCTGACAGTTTCAATAAACGCAATAATCAAGGCCGGGGAGACAGCACAGCACTTCAAGCTCCTGCCCAGCAAGCGCAGGCCCTGGGTTTGATCCCTACTACCATAAACAAACAAACAAATAAGTAAGATAATCGCTATAAGGCTGGCTGGTTGCTAAAACAAGGGAGGCTTTATTTTCAACCTTGATTTTCCATTTCCAACTTTCGATTACTAATTTGCAAGCACCCCCTCCTCATCATTTCTCCTTGCCAGCCACTTGGCTACTAGGCCGTCTTGGGCACATTCTTGTGGTTCTTAACCTGCAGCCACCAAAGCATAGGGACACTAATGAAAGATAGATTTAAAGCGTGCAGAAGTAAGACGTGCCACTCTTCACCAGAGGTTGTTTTGTTTGCTCCTTGAGTTATACACATTTGCATGATACCGTTATTGACAGACACTGATCAGGAAAAATCAAGACATTGAAGTCGGGGGCCAGTGGTTGGTCGATTTCCTATCTTCTGGGGTACACATGCAAGACTCTATCAATTGAAGACAGTTTCCCTTCCCAGAGGCCTCTGCGCACCAGCGACAGCCTCTAAGGGGAGCCGTGGGTGGGGAGGGCCGGGAGGGGGGGACGGGGGACTGGGAGGGCAGCTCTGTGTGAAGAGCTAGGGAAGCAGGAAGCGGGGTGCGGCAGGCAGGGCCCCCACCTGCGCAGGAAGGCTTCTCAGTGGCGCGGCAAGTTCCAGCAGGAGAAGGTACAGTGGAGTCACGCCTGAGCCTGCGGTCACAGAGGTTCACATGGCGAGGCCTTTGCCTTTTCCCTATAAATAGAACGAAAGTAGCTTGAAAAGTAAAACCTACCCCTATCCCCAGCTCCTCACCTTTCTAATAAAGTAAAAAGCTCCCTGTTAAAAGACCTAGAATTAGCGGGGCATGGGAGGTGGCTCTCCCAGGCGTCTGCAGGAGCGCAGGTTCATAAAACACCTCTATCATCACCGGTGTTTTGTTTCAGAAAGGCTCTTTCAGCCTCAGTTCCCACCGTAGCAACACTTATACTCAGTATTCTACTCATTTGTTTTATTAAATAATATATAATACCCGATATATGACCCACTCATAATACCTGGTATGTGTGGATGTGTCTAAGAAAAGCTTCAAACTGGATTAACCAAAGATTCACTGGTTTGCGGATCTTCCTTGTCTTCAACTGAGAAAACGTGAGGAAGGCCACGTTCAAGGAAACTCCCCTTAGGACTCAGGAAAGTCTCCCGAGGACTGAGAACTCCGCAGTCACGTGACCCCTTGAAGATGTCCTGAGTGCGCTCCTGGCGGGATAATGACAAGGGACCTCCAAGGCCACCTCTGCCCCCTGTGCTTCACTAAGTATCTGCCCAGGGTTTTTCCCTGGGGTTTCCCCTTCCAGAGCCCTCAATTCTTCCCTCTGACAAAAACACTCACCAGCCTGGCATGGCAGCTTACGCCTGCAATCCCAGAACTTGGGAGACTGACACAGGAGGATAAGTGAGAGTTCGAAACCAGCCTGTGCTACAAAAGTGAGCTCCAGGCCAGCCTGAACTGCATAGTGAGACCCTGTCTCAAAATGAACAACAACAAAACGCTCATCATATCCTCAACTATTTGAGATTGGCAGGGAGAAGAGGTTGGATGGGGATTTGAACTCGTTTCCTGTGGCAATCCCCACAAAACCACTGCTCTTGAAAAGCGATTCAAGGGGCTGGGGAGATAGCTCCAAGGCACAAGCGCCTGCTGGGCAAGTGCAAGGTTGTGAGTTTGAACCCCGGTCCTAACAAAAAAAAAGAAAAGCGATTCAAGCCTAGCACGATTTTATAGCAATTGTATTACCCAGAACCACCACGCAGTTGCTGAAATGAAAAAGAACCTGAGAAAAAATTTACCCAAGCGCGCTAAAAATATATAAAAGGAAGGGAGGGCGAGGGGGATAAAGCCTGGGTCCTTCATCTCTGCAGACAAAACAACTGCCGCGCGCACTTCCAGCGCTGTGATGTCCCTTCCAGCGACCAGAATGGTTTTGTCTGGGGGAAGCATTTGTTTCCTCGCTCTCCTAACATCAAAACGCAGCCACACCGCGGACGCACATCTCGGATCCCGCTGTTGTGTGCCCCCCCCCCGCCCCCCGCATGGGATCCGGCTCCCCCTCCAGCTGAGAAGCTCCTCAGGGCTTAATTTAGTAGCTGTTCTTTTGCCACTCGAAGTAAACATAGTAAAAGACACAAAGAGCAGCGCAGGTAGCGAGAGAATCAGAGAATCGCTGCTGAAAGTGTCACAAGCGCTTCTCGGCGACCTTCCGCCGCTGGACTTTTTTTTTCCTTTTAATAACAAATAACCATGTATAACAATGCGACAGTTTGAAAACACGTTAGTAGTATATTTCAATAATCGACACAATGCACACTGTTGTCCTCCTATTAGTTATACAGGGCACAAGGTGTAGATGTGATGATTTTTCAAATCATTATTGGACTTTGTTTAGGAGCCGGTGCTTGGCCGGACTTGCCCTGCTCAGAGCCCCTCTGCTGGGGAAATGTCCTCATTCTCCGGGTCCAAGCACCGGCGACTACTGGAGGCCCAGCGATGACCTGGCCAACAGCGGGCCCCTGGGTCCCAGGACAACCGCCTGCCAGGGAGCGTGCAGGGGAGGCCGATGCCTGGGAATGGCGTTCTCAGGGCCACGTGCAGAAATCGGCTGTTGGGATCCGCTGTTGGAGAGCAGGGCCGGACAGCTTCGAAAGGGCCGAGAGGGGCCCACACTTGATGCTATCAGCTGCTCTGCACCAGGACTTCCGACTTCTCATTGAGGACAGGTGACACTCCAGGGCTTGTGTGCCAAGCCCGGGGTAACTCCTGGGCCCTGGACCTTCACCAAGCCCCTGGTCCAAGCAGCAGGAGAGGAGAGGGATTTATAACAAGGAGCAAAAACATATATTCTAGAACAAGATTGTAAAAGAAGAGAAAAAAGAAAATGGGGGGAGGGGGTCAATAAGAGTGAGAACCAGAAGAAGGCAGAGCACAGAAAAGGAAAACTATGAAATGGAAGAAAAAAGAAAAGAAAAGACAGGCAAGAAAAGGTAAAAAGAGGGCCGGGGAAATAGCTCAGTGGAATAAGTGTTTGGCTGGCAAGCACAAGGCCTGGAGGTCGATCTCCAGTACAAAAAAAAAAAAAGTTTAAATTGATTTATAAAAAATGGAACACAGATTGATCCAGAATGCACTGAGCAAATGTTTTTGCCGGTGACCACACAGATCAATTCATTCTGCCTTCCATCTTTCAAGCACAAAGAGCAGAACCCAGAGAAGCACAGGTGCAGAGCAATGGCTCCCCTTGCGGCCCAGGGTATGGATGAGAGACTTGCTATAAGCAGTCATAAGCCAGACCTGGCAGCGCATATCCGCCCGGGCCCCTAATGTAGCACTCACAAATTCCAGTCCACATTACGCAATTTGCAACTTCACAAGGCCCTCTCTCAAAATTAAAATTAATTAGTCAATTAGTTAACTAGTTAATTAAGAGGGCATGAGATACAGCTTAGTGTGAGAGCCCTGGGTTGAATCTCCAGTACCGAATAAAAACTTAAAAAATTATTTTTTTAACGACAAATTGTAATTCTATACTAAAGTGCTTTAAGTAAATGGAATAACTTAAAAATCAAAACGTTTAAAATATACACACTTTGCCGGGCGTGGTGGCGCACGCCTGTAATCCCAGCACTCGGGAGGCTGAGGCAGGAGGATCGGTGCGAGTTCGAGACCAGCCTGGGCTACAAAAGTGAGCTCAAGGCCAGCCTGAGCTGCATAGCGAGACCCTGTCTCAAAAAGACCAAATAAATAAATAAATAAATAAAAATAAAATATACACACTTTGGGCCAGGCATGGTGGCACACACCTGTAATTCCAGCACTTGGGAGGCTGAGGCAGGTGGATCAGTGTGAGTTTGAGCCCAGCCTAGGCTACAAAAGTGAGTTCAAGGCCAGCCTGAACTGCATAGCGAGGCCCTGTCTCAAAAAAATAGATAAATCAATACATAAATAATAAAATAAAAATGTACACATTTTGTTCCTTGTTATAAATCCCTCTCCTCTCCTGCTGCTTGGGCCAGGGCCGTGGTGAAGGTCCAGGGCCCAGGAGTTGCCCCGGGCTTGGCACACAGGCCCTGGAGTGTCACCTGTCCTCAATGAGAAGTCGGAAGTCCTGGTGCAGAGCAGCTGATAAGCATCAAGTGTGGGCCCCCCTCAGCCCTTTCAAAGCTGTCCGGCCCTGCTCTCCAACAGTGGACCTCAACAGCCGAGTTCTGCACAGGGCCCCGAGAGTGCCATTCCCAGGCATCGGCCTCCCCTGCGGGCTCGGTGGCAGGCGGTCGTCCTGGGACCCAGGGGCCCACTGTTGGCCATGTCCGGCGCTTGGACCCGGAGAACAAGGACATTCTCCTGCAGAGAATTTTTAAAACTCTCAAATAAAAGTGACAGAAAAAACTTTTATATGCCAAGCAAAAGTAACCAGGCCTCAAGGAAAGCCATTCATAAATCAGTGCAGATCAGTGTTCCTCTGCTTCCAGGATGAGAGTCACCAGTGCACAACCTGCACCGCAAGAGCCACCTCCCTGCGCTCAGACTGGGGACACCCAGGGTGTTGCGCTGCATGTCGCCGAGGCGAGGGGAGTCATCTCATCCCGCCAAGAGGCCCCAGCGCCCGGCCTGCATCCCACCGTCATTGGAAGAGCTGAGGGTGTTCCGAGCCGACAGGAGCCTCTCAGCCGGGCAGCCGTGCACGCTTTCGGAGGGACTCTTTCCATTTCTTGAGTTCTCTGGTTCCAACGCACTTCGTTCTGTCCGGATGTCTGAGAGTCCTGGACAGCCCCGCAGGTGGGCAGTTTTGAGGTACAAAATCCCCCTGCCGGTCCTCCCTGGGTGTCAGTGCCATGTCCCGGGTCAGTTGCACGCTCACCCCAACATCAGCGCACGCAGACGCTGACACACAGAAGTCACCCCACAGGCTTGGTGTCCCCTCTCACCCACGGTAGGCTACTTGTGGCCGCCTCCGGCAGCAAGGACTCCCTGCACTTGCCCTGGAAGCCAACCCCGTGGAGGACTCCAGAGCTGAAGTCAGCACCAGAGAATGGGAAGGGTAGGAAAAAAAAAAAAAGGTCTCGGAGCTCTATGGCTTTTTCTTCTTCTTTTTCTTTAACAAAGAAACAAATAACATCCTTAAAAACATTTTTTTCTTGTAAACTTTTTTCTTGAAAAATAAAGATCGAATTATGATGACCCCCTGGCATCTCCTCTACTCTTTTGTTTTGTTTTGATTTTAAACATTCCCTTTTCTATTTTACCTAAACAACTGGGACCACAAGTCCCACACAGTTCCTCACGTGCTTTTCTTCTAGGCAGAACATGAAACCGAGTGCCACACTGTAAACTCTCTTAAACAAGGTCAGCATGAAGGGCTTTCAAAGGGGAACAACCTCAAGAATCAGACTTAGATGGTAGAAATACATTCTTATTTATCACACTGTATCCTCGACTGCATCTCTCCTGAGCCTTAAATCTTAACTGACCTTGACCTTTTGTTTCCTAAGATTTTTCTTTCAAGTATATCTCAAGAGAAATCTGGACACACACCAGAGGGAAAGCCGCTCTGTAGCTGGTGGTTAACTCATGCTCTCAAAAAACCAGTTCCGTAAAGAAAAGAAAAAGTATTAATCCTCAACAACGGTGACATTATTTGGCAGAATTCCACTTAGGCCACAGTAAGCCCATTTATGGATCATTTTCCTACTCAAAATATCAAAGCGCTTTGCAGAGATGAACAAATCAAACCTGACAAATCTACGACTTGAAGGGGGACTTATAGCAGATTAAGTTTTATTTTCTCTTTGGCTTTTGCTTTTTCCTTTCCAGTGGTAAAGGCAGAGATGATAGAAAGCCCTGGAACTCTGCATGGTGGGGCCAGGAAGCAAGGGAGTCTGGTCCAGCCCTTCCTGGACACGCGCAGGCTCAGCTCGTGGGTTTCCTCAGGACGTGTGTTCCCTTTCTTAGCCCCATCCCGGGGCTTTCTTCCCACTGGGACTCTGGCAGGCGCTAGACCCTAACTGTCTGACCAAGGCTTCCTACAAGTTATCACTGATGTACTTATAAGGATAAAGAAATTGACATTTAGATTGACTTTCACAAAGCAGATCAGTTTTCTTCCTCTGTGTTCGCGTTCTCTCCTCCCCTGTAGTCTGTCCTAGATAATCCCACCTACTCTCACAACATTTTCCTGTCACTTAGAAGTGCCCTAAGAGTTAGTGCGTCTGGAAGCCTGGGAACTCTGGATAAAGGACTTAAGAGAAACAATGCAAGAGGAAATGCGAGCACATCCCACAAATTGTTTCATCATCCACGCTGAGAGACTACGAGCCAGCAGAAAACAAAAGGGCCCTATGTCGGGTTTCAGAGACATACTGTCCTCCAGGCTGGCTCCTCAGGGCTGCTACAAAGGGCACTTGAAGCGCTTCCGAAGGAGTGAAGCGAAGGGTGAAAAGGCGACAACGTGCCATGCAGGGTGTCAGGTGAGGGGACAGGGTGTGCTTCCTCAAGGGCCCTTCCGGCCTTGCCCCGCAAGTGGGGTCACGTGTCCTTTTTTATGTAAGAGTCAGAACCACCTGCTCCTCTGTGTAATTCCTTACTCACCTCAGTACAATCTAGGTCAGCCTAGCTCCTGTGTAGGTCGCTCCGGAATTCTAAGGATTGTGCTAAAGAGTGTGAGAATGGGCCTCTTAGACGTAGCACTGAGAGATACATCTATTGACATTATAACAAAAGCTGTCACCACCACCACGCACTCATGGGTACTGGGTGAGCTCCGCTACAGGCACGCACGAGGGCCGGGCTCTGTTCAGGCCTGGATTTACCAATGAGCCCAGGATCACACAGCAGCAGTCCTTGTGGGGGGACCCAAGAGGAGCAAAGTGCTAGACAACAGCTCTTAGGGCTTCTTTCAGACAAATTAATAACTGATACTTCTCAAGAATTATCTTTTGGGCCCACGTTATATCACTGATCTTCATGGCATCCTCAGAAAGATGAGCATCTGATTTTCTCTGTACAGAAATGGAAACTAAAGTACAAGACAGTAAGAATAATAGGACCCAGAGCTGGAGAGGTAGCTCAGCGGTCTAAAGCACCTGCTTAGGCAAGCTTAGGCAACTGCAGGGACCGCAGTGCAATCCCCAGCACCACATGCCATGTCAGCCCCACCCCCCCAGGGCAGGCTGAGCCAGCCATAAATGAAGAAATAAATAAAGTTAAAAAATAATACACACACCTGTAATCTCAGCACTTGGGAGGCTGAGGCAGGAGGATCAGTGTGAGTTCGAGACCAGCCTGGGCTACAAAAGTGAGCTCAAGGCCAGCCTGAACTGCAATAGTGAGAGCCTGTCTCAAAAAGACCAAAATTAATTAATTAATTAATTAATTAATTAATTAATAGGACCCTACTGCACCCCACCTGACACAGCCTACACTTTGCGGCTGGTCCCTGCTCCCCGAATTGGTGGAGAAAGCTGAATTCTGGACCTGTAGCTTTCCAGGCCAACTTGAAGTCAGCCTTTTACAATAGTTGGCTAGGGGCTGGCCAGACAGCTCAACAGACTAAAGCGCCTGCTTGGGCAGGCACAGGGACTGGGGCCCACTTCCTGGCATGCCATGCTGACAAGGCGTGCTGAGATAGCAACTGAGCCTGGGCAGGGTGCCTGTAATCCCAGCACATGGCAGGCTGAGAATACGAGTCCCATCTGTGTAGTGAGACCCGGAAGACTCTGTACTAAATACACCAAATAAGTAAATAAAGAAACAATATTTGGCTAATTTCAAATTTCTAGTGTTTCTAATTTAAAATGACCTTGCTATTATTTGGCACTAGGCTATCCTGGGTATGGCTGATTTGTTTTAGGCTTAATTAATATGCTTTTAGCAAGGAAAAACAATTTGAAACATGCAAAATCTTTTTCTCCTTCTCCTCCTCCTCCTCCTCTCCCTCACCCTTTTCTTCCTCCTCCTCTTCCTCCTGCTCCTCCTCTTCCTGTTCCTCCTCTTCCTCCTCCTCTTCCTCCTCTTCCTCCTCCTCTTCCTCCTCTTCTTCCTCCTCCTCCTCCTGTTCCTCCTGTTCCTCCTCCTCCTCTTCTTCCTCCTCCTTCTCCTGTTCCTCCTCCTCTTCCTCCTCCTCCTCCTCCTCAGAAGCCAGCTGCAGGGTCACAGTGCAGAAAGCCCCCAGGACCTGCCCATGCCCGGAATCCCTATTGGTCCCACCCTGGCCTACAAATGAGGGGTCAGCGAGGCTGTTCTGGGAAGGGCAGGTGGAGGAAATGAGGGCCTTTTCAGGCCAGAGCTTCTTTGCATCACTATTGAACGCTGCATTTGGACCCAGAATCACCACAGAGCACACTTCCTGTAGCTGGCCTGGTTGTGTTCCAGCCACCTTATTTAAGACACAGCCCAAGGGTTTGACTTACTCCACCTTCAGCTGGGCACGGTAATCCTCCCCTCTGGGTATCATTCGATGTCCACATCCCTAATTTCAGATCCATAGGCTTCAGGTAGTCTCTAACTGAGCCCTCCACCACTCCATCACTTGCAAGATTTTGTTTATACCCTTGTATTTTTCAGGGTTAGGGTCCATAGTTCTCATAGACTCTCAGATTTCCTGACCCACGGATGTTTTACCTGATCCTCCTGCCTCACACAGTGACACAGTCAAATGGCCCAATAATAGTCCAGTTCTTGAGTACAACAAGGAAAGAATTCCCTGGACCGGGGAGATAGCTCAGTAGAATAAGCGCTTGCCTGGCAAGCACGAGGGCTAGTTGCCTCTGTCACCATTTTGTTGCTGTCCCGCCACCATGAACTGCTGGCCTCTGCATTGTGCCTTGGATCCAGCCAAGTATGGACGGAAACCTCCAGTAACTGTGAGCTAAATAACCATTATTAAATAAACCATTCCTTGCCTCATTTTGAGTGTTGGCTATTTGTCCCAGCAACGAGAGAAGAGTAACTAAGACAGAATTTGGCCAAGATAACATTGACTCGAGTAGGGCACCAAGGTGATGCGGGAAGAAAAATCTGATCGCGGGTGGCTGACCTCCGAATGATACAGAGAAAACTGATCTCCCAACCTGAAAAGTACCTGGGACACGTTCATGTTCTCTGAATCTGAAGACTGAATTTTAGGAACAAACAGAGGTTATGAGCAAAATAGATTTATTGGGGAGAAGAAAGCTCCTGTCTGAGAGAGGAACAGGAGGGGTTCCCAAGTGAGTTGTCCCCAGGAAGCTGTCTCTTCTAGGGACTTTTATGGAGGAGAACCACATGATGAGAAGACACGGGAACTCGCTTAGGTGGCTTAGGCTTTGCTCTACAAAACCCCTGGAAAAGGCAACGTCCAGGGCAACCTGCTTGAGTCCACCTTTTGTCCCTTCTCTCAGACAGAAGCTTTCTTTTTTTTTTTTTTTTTTTTTTTTTTTTGGTGGACCTGGGAATTGACTTCAGGACCTTGCGTTTGCCAGCTAGGCACTTGTGCCCCTGAGCTATCTCCCTGACCTGATATTCTGTTCTTAACCTCTGTTTGTTCCTAAAATTTATTCCTCGGTTTTAGAGAACATGAACTCATCCAGGTACATTTCAGATCAGGAGTTTCATCTCCTGCCCCCACCCCCCGTATCACTTCTAGAGTGTCTACCTGGTCCTGATGCAAGGCAACAGCCCAGGTAAGTTCGGTTCGACCATCTGTCAAGCCGTGATGTAGCTGCTGATGACAGGAGGAAGATGTGATTAACTTGCCGGGCGTGGTGATGCACACCTGTAATCCCAGCACTCGGCAGGCTGAAGCAGGAGAATCAGTGCAAGTTCGAGGCCAACCTGGACTACAAAAGTGACCTCAAGGCCAGCCAGAACTGCATAGTGAGACCCTGTCTCAAAAAGTTAAAAAAAAAAAAAAAAAAAAAAAGATATGATTAACTTAAAGGGTTCGGATAAGTTGTTATTATTTATTATCCCTAGCAGAGGTAGCTCCTGGATGATGCCAAAAGAAACAGAAAAAAACCCAAAGATGTCATGCTATAACTCAGAACAGGAACCCTAAGCATGATAAACAAGATCACTGACAAATTCTTTGGAAGAAATAAAGTGTTTTATTTTTCTCATTTTGTTATTTATCTATGTATTTGGTACAGGTCTAGCCGGGCAGTTCAGACTTGCAGTGATCTCATGCCTCAGCCTCTCCAAACTTGGGATTACGGTGTGCACCACCACACCCAGTTTCAGACCTAGAACTGTGTGCTCAAGAGTTCTGGGGCCAGCATGGCATGTGTTGCCAGGGATTGAACTTGAGTCCCTGCACTTACCAGGCAGGCACCTAGACTGCCAAACTATCTCCCCAGCCCCAAAGTCTTGCGCTTATCCAACTGGACAGAGCGGTTGGTGTTTTCTTTTCTGAAAACCAATGTGCAGTTATCTGTGAGGTGACAGGGGCATAAAGCCTGGGGTCCCTCTTTTTTGTTTTCTGCTCTCTCATAGTTTAGGCTTTATCCCTGGAGTGGTGAATCCAACTGTTTCCTGTACATTAATGGCAGAAGAGTGGTTAATAGAGTTGTGTGAGGACCTTTTCATTTGAGTGAGTTGGTTTTTGGTTTAAAACACATCCCACGTCAATACCTCTTGTTGAGAAATCTGGGCCTTGTGTTAGGATACCTTATGACCCCACTTGGCTGAAGGGCAGGGAATCTTAGTGGTGCTCTCATCAGATGTCAGTGGTCATCTATATACTATAATAGGCCTCCCATTTTAGGTTTTAAGTCCCTCAGATCTTGAAATAAAGCCCATGAAAACAGAAGGGACTATCTCTAAAACCCTGAGGCAAGACAGTCTTAGTATACTGCTTGCAAAGTCCTGTTTGGGTATCTTCTCATTCAAATGTGAACAAATATTGGGAGCTAGCATTGATAGAAATAGGAAAGATGGCCTCCTTGAGATCCAGGATAGAGAACTATTTAGTGTTTCCTGGGATCTAGGTTAAAAGGGTAAACAGGTCTGCTACTAATAGGTGAGTAGACATCACTGCCTCGTGGACGGTGCTGAGATATTGTCCTTGTATGCTCTTGATGGCTTAGCTGGTAGTAAGTTGCATGTATTACATGGGAACTGGCTGGGCAGCAGTAACTTCATTGGTGTTACTCATTTTGTTTTGTTTTTTGCAGTGCTGGGGATTGAACTCAGGACCCTGAGCTCTCCAGGCAGGCGCATATTCTACCAAGCTATCTTCCCAGCTGGCAGCAGTAACTTTATAAGAAGAAATTATCATAAAAAGGGCTGCGGCCCTAGTCTAATTTTTTTCTTAAGGAAATTTAGTATTCTGAGAGGATATGAAGTAGGGTCTTTGAGCTGAATGGCTGCTAGAGTGGCCGGCACTGTCTCTCCCCATGTCCCATGTGCCATGCTGGAGAATCTACTTCCAGCAGAGTAGACCCTGCCAGGCCCTATGGGGTCAGGCTGGCTGGGACCCTAGAAAGTAGGATATAGGCTGCACAGGTTCGAGTGTCAGAGTGGCTCTGAGTAGTAAGGGCATATCTTTTCCATTTATTGACATTCCATGTATTGGGGTGTTCTGGCACCGCCCTAAAGGCAGCTTGGAGAAAATCTTCCAAATGACAGTTCAGAATAAGGAGAAAGCTATCTCTCCAGTAAACTCCCTCAAGACCCATAGCAGTTAGGAAGGATCAAGCTCGCTCCAGGAAAAGTCTAGAACTGAGTAAGTTCCCCAAGCACCACAGGTAAGGATGGCTTCTTCACTCAAGACTTCTGCAATCGTAGCCTCCCAGGTAGAAGGTCCACGTTGTGGGCTTTGCAGGATGCAAGCCCAAGTGACCACAGGGTTGCCCCGCCCCGGAAGGGCCTTGGTTTCTCAAAGTGGTTGTTTTCACGCAGCGCTTTCAGCCGCTCTTCCCACACCCTCCATAAGCGCCTTGGTGCCTTGCAACCCATCTTGGTGGAGTTGTCTGGTTGGCCCCCTCCAGTGAGGGGTTTCGGGGCTGCCGATGCTTCCAATGTCTGGCAAAGCCTCTGGACTGCTGTGCCATGGAGTCCCCTGGCTCATGGGGCAGTGAGGTGTCCCAGGGTTTGGTACTTGTCCTTCTGACTAGTTGGCCAGGTATTCCGGTTGAGTGGGCCTGTGACAGTAGAGGCTCTTGTGTATGATGAGCAGAGACTTGCAAAGGGTACACCAGTGATAAGCAGCCATGCTGACTGAAGGCCACAGGAAACTGTGCCCGAGGCCAGCTCATGCCCACGAAAGTACAACATGGACCAACAAAACCACTAGAGAAAAACACCATACACTGGTGCCAGGTAGCAGCTGCCACAGGATCAAGGGGCCAACAACTCAGGCTTTCATAGTTTAAAAGCTAGCACTCAGCTCCAGGGGCCTCCTACTAAGCCCCCCATGCCCTGTGCTGTTTGGTTGGTTCTTTTTCTTGGAACGGGGGCTTAAACTTAGGCCCAGCCCCTGAGCTCTTGCCTAGAGTCTTGTCTCTTTCCTAACCTTGTGTTGTTTTATTTTCTACCTCTTTCAGGTAATGAAACCAGCAATAACCCTTGAGTGCTATTTTGAGTCAAAAGAAAAGGAGCAACTCAGTCGGCCCCTTTGTCCCAGTGTACACCAGCACTCTGGGAGGCTGAGACAGGACTGCAAGTTCAGGCCCAGCCAACTCAGAGAGACCCCACCACAAAATGAAATGTTCTCTTTAAAAAGGTGAAACCTGAGAACCATGGTCTTGCTGCTGTCTGCTCCTGTGAGGCCAAGCCCATGGCACTGCAGGATCGCTTGGGACCCCAGACACTCTCCCACAGTATCGGGGCCTCTGCTCCCTGGCTCATCTTCTCTTCTATTGTAATAATTCATAATTTGGCCTACTGTTCATAGAGTAAATCTTTTTTTTTTTTTTTTTTTTTTTTTTTGTGGGACTGGGGTTCGAACTCATGACCTTGCTCTACCCATGCAGGCACTTGTGCCATGGAGCTATCTCCCCAGCCCCTGGTACAGTAAACCTCAAGAATAAAACTTAAAATGAAATTCTTGTGGCTTAGAGCAGTAATCAGATAAAGTTGTCTAAAAGGTCTTCTAGTAAAAGTATAAAATAATTCTATCAGTTTTCATCAATCCCAAGTACAGAAGGATGAATGGGGTGAATTTGCACTGGAAGCCACAGCCAAAACTTGCAAAAGGCAGCACTGCTTGACCTTAGTGCCAGGTGCCCTCCATAGAATCCTCCTAGCTGATTGGCTGATCTACATCAGCTCTGATGCTGATTGGTTAATACTATCAGTACGGATTTAGTAGTGTCCTGGATCTATGCTAGACAATACAAATGCAAAGATTAAAAAAAGATACAGTCTCTTAGGAGATTGCAGTTAATTGGAGGAGCAAATAGATACGTAATTTCTACTCAGTGCCCTACATTCTATAATGCATAAGCAGGTGCTGGGGGTGGGAGGAGAAGGCTATGGAAAATATGTGTCTCCTTGCTTAAACACTTATGCAGGCCAGGTGCCATGTCACACTCCCTAAAAGGGGACATAGATCAAAATTAGACCCAGCAAGTTCAGAGGTCTGCA
>PVJA010020809.1:0-36509 GCA_004027025.1 Myocastor coypus | reverse complement strand
CTTCCTTCCTTCCTTCCTTCCTTCCTTCCTTCCTCTGCCCTCACACCCCAGGTTTTTCCATACCACTCCGGCTGGCTCAGACTCCCGGCCACACGCAGAGGAAAAAAAGTTCAGATGTTTGCTTTATTAACCCTCCTCAGCCGTTTCAATGCTTCTGGTTCTTGTCCTGTCTTTTTTTTTTTTTTAATACAGGACCTACAGGATCTCGCTACCTCCCAAGTGCTGGGATTACAGGCGCGAGCCACTATGCCCAGTCTCCAT
Source organism: Myocastor coypus (assembly GCA_004027025.1). Lineage (NCBI taxonomy): Eukaryota > Metazoa > Chordata > Mammalia > Rodentia > Myocastoridae > Myocastor > Myocastor coypus. The sequence goes on along the minus strand of PVJA010020809.1, from coordinate 36,248 downwards.
CGCTGTCTGTCTGTCTTCCCAGGTGGCTGTGTGCTTGCTGGGCTCCTGACCACTTCTCTCGCCCTGCGCCCTTCCTGTCAGCACTGCCGCAGCCCCGCCCCCTCTTGTCCCCCGCAGCAGCATTTTCTGTGACAGATTCTAGAAGGAGGCTTATTTTGCCCGAGCTCACGCAGCGGAGCTGGGTGCAGAGTCAGGATGCAGTCTTTGTTCCTTGCCTTAGTTTCTCTCCTACCCCAAACTTCCTGTGTGGCCTGCTGATGCCGAGAACGCAAAGCCCTGAGCACTTACGCTGTTCTCTCGGAGGGGTGCTTCTTCCCATTCTTGACTGGTGACATTGTGTCCCGTGTACAAAAAGCTGGCCGTGGTGTCCTGTGTTCCCAGCGATACAAGCAAGTAGGCGAGTACATACGGACCAGTGCCTGCGTGCATCTGTGTGTGCACACGTGTACAGATGTGCACCGTGCTTACAGCTGGGCCGCTACTTTTTTCACGTAGAAAAATACCATCAACTGTCTTTTCCAGGCTCATATTCTGCTTGACTGTGGTGAAGACAATATCTGTAAGCCCAAGCTGGAGGTGTCTGTAGATAGGTAAGTTTTACTGCAACGACAATAAATAGCGTCATTTAAAGTACAAATGGAGCATCACCTTAAGTATTAATGAGAATTAATTAGAATAAAATAATGTAGGGGCCAGAAAGATGGCTCAGTGGTCTAAAGCTCCTGCTTAGGAAAGCTTAGGCGGCTGCAGGGACCATGGCTCCAACCCCGGCACCACATTCTGTGCCATTAAAAAAAAAAAAAAGAATAAAATAATGTGTGATTTTTATAATAATAAAACTATGAGCTTAAGATATATGTATGTGTATATGTATACACACACACACATACATACACACAAAAAATATTTTCATAGTTCTCCAGCCTGACAGGTTTATAACCACTGACCTTTAAAGTAGTGTCGCTAAGTAATATTATGCATCTAAAACATATAGGACATAAATTAGGAAGTTTATTGTAAAGTTATGACGAGTAATTTGGCTTTTAGAAAAATAACCAGTGGGGCTGGGGAGATAGCTCCGTGGCACAAGTGCCTGTCTTTCAAGTGCAAGGTCGTGAGTTCGAACACCAGTCCCGCAAAAATAAAACAGAAAGAAAAAAAAGATAAGAAAAATAATCAGGGAATTCAGTGGTGTAGAGAGATATAAAGTTACTACTGTGCTGAGTATCAGTGACAAATTGTGGTGTTTTCCTTCATGGAGAGAAGAATTATATTTGCACCCAGCATGCAGGTGCAAATCTGCCAGACCTGCAGGGGTCTTTTCCAAGGCCCCGAGACACGGCCGAGCAGGGCCTGCTGTCTCCGCGTCTCGTGCTCCTTTCGCAGCTCCGTGCTCCCACGTAGCCCCTGCTCACACCGTCCGGGCTTGTCTTACCTTCAGTGACCAAAGGAAGATCTACATTGGGGACGACAACCCGCTGACGCTGCTCGTGAAGGCTCAGAACCAAGGCGAAGGCGCCTACGAGGCCGAGCTCATCGTGTCCATGCCCCCACAGGCCGATTTCATCGGCGTGGTCCGCAACAGCGAGGTGAGCGGACACCTCCGCGGGACCCGAGACCTCCCGGACCTGACCCAGCTGCGCCTCGGTGCAGCCTTGCACACGTGTGGCTGTGCTCCGGAGCACCGTGGGATCAGTGTCGCCAGTGGCCTTAGCCTAAGGCATCGGTGCTGCACGGTTAGAATAGCTGGCAAAGGGCCCCAAGTGAGCTCAGACAGTTGGAGCACCACCGCGGGGCGTCTTTTACCACGCTGGTTCAGGGCCACTTGTGTCTGGGGCTCCGGCAGCCACAGGCAGTGCTAGCTTCCCTCTCAGGTTATTTTCATTTGAATAGATTTATTTGCTGCTTAAAGAAATGAAAGTATGTAATCTCTTGATACGGCGTAGGGATTTTATGGTATGTAAAAGTAGTCTTTTCTGTTCTTTTGGCTTCTAATTTTTTGTATCCTGTTTTTCTGTGCCTCGAAGGCTTTAGCAAGACTTTCCTGTGCATTTAAGACGGAAAACCAAACCCGGCAGGTGGTGTGTGACCTGGGAAACCCCATGAAGGCCGGCACACAAGTAAGGCGCTTTCTTTCTTTCTTTCTTTCTTTCTTTCTTTCTTTCTCTCTCTCTCTCTCTCTCTCTCTCTCTCTCTCTCTCTCTCTCTCTCTCTCTCTTTCTTTCTTTCTTTCTTGTGGTACCAGGGACCGAACTGAGGACCTTGTGCTTGCCAAGTAATCACTTATGCCACTGAGCTATCTCCCCAGCCTCTAGTAAGGCATTTTCAGCGAATGTAACACCCTCCCCACCCCACCCCGCCACACAAGTAGAATGTAGTATTTTTTCTCTGGGTTTGTTCACAGTTATTTTTAAAAAGCACTTCAAAATAGTGTCTCTAAGTTTGTTTTCATTTGTAGTTTAATGCTTAGCAGAGTTCTGTTAGTTTTAACTATTAAAATGATAGGTTATTTTATTGTACTCCATGCAGTAAATGGCTCTTGGGTCAGTGGACAAGGATATGTTTTAAGAACTGAAAGAATAACTTCGCAGGTTTAAGCTGATGCTCTGTGCCTGCAATCCAAGTTCCTGGGGAGGCTGAGGCAGGAGGATCTACAATTTGGGATCAATCTGGGCAACATAATGAAACTTCCTTATAAAAAAAAGAAAGAAAGAAAAAGTTAAATTGATGCTTTTATGGGACATCAGAAGCCACACTGGCAAATACTGGGCCTGTTATTCTCTGGTGAGATAGAATAGGGTTTTGTTTTAACTTGAAACCATACAGTACCACACAGCAGACCAACACAGCAGCCTGAAAGCTGGATCAGGCTCCCGGCAGTGGTGGGGAGAGGAGCGCAGGAGTGGGAAGAGCCCCTCCCTGCAGTCTCTTCTCAAGTCCTTTACAAAAGAAACACAACACAGCTTGTCTTTTCCTGGCACCTGGGAACAAAAGACAGCATATGCTGTGTTGATTTTTATCTTCGAGTGTGGTGCCAGACTGATAGTATAATGTGGGGACCCAGGATTCTTTAAAGCCAGGGCAGCTCATCTTTGTGTGGTTTCTATGGTCGCAGCTCTCTCTTGTCCAGGGCTCTGTGCAGAGAGGCCCTGCTTCTCCACTCAGCCAGCAGCTAGCTGCATGAGGCTGGAGATGGTGCCTGAGGGTGAGTGTTTGTGAGGCATCATGCAAGAGGCTGAGGCAGCAGGATCGCTACAAGTTCAAGGCCAGCCAAAACTACACAGAGAATCCCTATCTTATATATTAGTGGTTGGTTCAACCTACCCTGGGGTGGGGCTGGCGCAGCATGTGGTGCTGGGGATTGAACCATGGTCCCTGCAGTTGCCTAAGCTTGCCTAAGCAGGCGCTTTAGACTGCTGAGCCGTGTCGCAAGTGCAAGGCCCTGTATTTAAAAACCACACAAAAAATAAGATGTAGTTATCCTTTTCAATTTTTATTATAAACACAAGGAAACTGTCTTCTATAAGTGTTTTTTTTTTTTTTTTTAAATTTGGTCATTGGTCTGGGAATATGTAATTTCTAATTCCAAGTTAGTTGTTAACACTGCTATATTTTTCTTCTCCTTCAGCTCCTAGCTGGCCTTCGTTTCAGTGTACACCAGCAGTCAGAAATGGACACATCTGTGAAGTTTGATTTTCAGATCCAGAGGTGGGAACACAACTTGCATTAGCTCCTGTAACTGTTGAGGAACCATTATACGTATATCACGTGCTATACCTGAGACGTTATGGAATAAGAGGGCATTAGACTTTAGTTTTTGATAGGATTTGTGAAAATCAGTATTTGTTTTATAAGAATTTGTCAACTTTGAGCTTATAAAACGAAACTAAAAATTAGGAAAAAAAAAAAAAAAAAAAAACCCAGTCATCTTGGGTGTAAATGTTCATGGGAAGAATTGTTTTGATATATAAACCTGTCCTTGTTCCTTTGAATTTGTTCATTTTTAGTTTCGCTGGGTTTGCCTGCTTGTGATTTTGCAGATAACTGTGCTGGATTCAGGCCTACATATGTGCTCATTTTCCTTTTCAGCTCTAACCTTTTTGACAGAGTGAGCCCCGTGGTATCCTACAGAGTCGACCTGGCCGTGCTTGCCGCTGTAGAGATACGAGGGTCAGTATGACCGCGAGGTTGGGTCCACGGACGCCATGTTGGCTTTGAAAGGTTACTGAGGCCCTGGTGTCCTCGGGACTGTGGTCACTCCCTGGTGGCTTTCCTGCAGCAGGAGGTCCTGTAGAAATAAGCTCCTTGATGTGTTTCTCCCCATGGTCACTTGGTGACCTTTGCAAAGGGAACAAGGCGTGACAATACAAGTCACAAGATAAGTTTCCTGAACTTTTGTACACATGGTCACATGTCGAGGAAATGCTAGCAGCTTTTGCATGTATGGTCATCCACTAGTTTTTCTGTACAAGATTTTTTATGTCATCTGATTGTATGCCTGTGAATTCAGGGTTCTTTTGAAAACGAACTGACTCTGTCGTTTCGATATTATTCACGGTAGGTTTTCTTTGGTCGTTGTCTAGAGTGTCGAGTCCCGATCATATCTTTCTTCCCATTCCAAACTGGGAGCACAAGGAGAAACCCGAGACCGAAGAAGACGTCGGGCCTGTGGTGCAGCATATCTACGAGGTCTGCATCTCCCGGGGCTGGGAGCCACGTGAGCATCGCCACAGGGCACAGCCACCCTGCTCCCATGAACTCTGTCATTTTTGTATAAACTGTGTGTCGCTTAAGTATGAAGCATGGATGGCTTCAGAATTTTCCCTAGTAACAAATTCATTTTTATTGGACCAGTAGCTTTGCGTTTAACAGAGGCAACCAGTATAATTTGTTGTCAAAAATCAGTGAGTTCTACTTAAAGAAGTCACTGCACATTTTCCTTATAGGCATTTTGTAGTTGTGTCTGAAAGTGAAAAATGCCTGTGGTAGATGATCAAAATTTTATTGCACAAGAATTTTTTTTAGTACAGGACAGGCTCTACAGGGTCTCACTACACAGATCAACCCATAGTGATCCTCCTGTTTTCAGCCTCCCAAGCACTGGGATTCTGGGGGCCATGTTACCACTCCCAGTCTCAATCGCCCACCTTAGTGCACCACAGGGGTGGGTCTGGCACGAACACTGAGGAGCAAACCAACACTCCCGACCCCGCTATGGACCCTGGTCACTGCACTGCCAAAGCAGGCACTTTAACGTTTTGAGCTATCTGGCTGGACTTGAGAAAAAAAAAATTTTTAATTATTATCAATAACTCTTTAAGATTTCACTGTTGTGTTTTCTTCATCCTCATATGTACTCAAGTCAAAAATATTGAGCCTGGTCTTTTCCATAAGGCTCATGTTATTCAGTCCCCACTGTGTGTGTGATTCTAAAGTTGGTGAAGGAAAAGGTTTATAGGATAGGCTCTTGCCCAGGGTATTTACATTTTCTTTTCCTTATTAGCTGAGAAACAATGGCCCAAGCTCATTCAGCAAGGCCATGCTAAATCTTCAGTGGCCCTATAAGTACAACAACAACACCTTGTTGTACATCCTTCACTATGACATTGACGGACCAATGAACTGCACTGCAGACACGGAGATCAACCCTTTGCGAATTAAGGTAATGGCTAAGTAGCACCCTTTTCACGAGGATGTTGCTTTATTGCTGTCTTTCTAGAGCTGTAAATGAACTCAATTATTTTAATACACAGATTCTATTAAAAAAATTGTAGATTATCGGAATCAATTCTATGAAGTCCTAGTGAACCATCTGTCGTAGAGTGTTTGGTGAGCCTCAGCATAGTCTTAAGGGTCTCAGTTTGACCTTGGTGCCTCCAAATTTTTTATCAATGTACATACAACACTAGGCTGTTGTGTGCTAGAATTGAACCTGGGCCCCTGCACCGGCATGCAGGTGCTTTAATCCACTGAGCTATTTGGCCAGCCCTTGGCATTTCTATCTTTCACTTGTCTTACGTGACCTAGGAAAATGCCATTTGGCAGAATTATGTATATTTTGGATGTGGTCTCCTTATCCCCATATGTATCTATGTGTGAAAAACTGGTACAGCGTGGTCTGGGGAAAGTGAAGATGATGAAATAAATATATATTTATAATCAATACTATGGCTGTGTTGTGAAATTTTAGGCTTTTTTTTGCTATATGTTTTCATGATTTTCCCCTCTTGATTCTTGTCTTTCTCTTTGCTATACTGGGGATTCAAACTCGGGACCTTGAGCTTGCCAGGCAGGCGCTTCTGCCACTGAGCTGTATCCTTGGCTTTGCTCAGACCCTGCAACCAGGGAACATCATGGCTAGGGAGGTCTCACCTATGGGGATAACTTGAGGGCTTTAGTCTTAATGTCCTGTCCTTACCATTCACCACATGTTCAGCGATGAATTTCCTACAGCCTGTGTTTGTGGGACACAGGGGCTCAGGCAAACAGGGCAGTGTAGTGTGTTCTCTGTGGCTGCTCACAATGCGCTTTGACCCCTGCAACGCAGATCTCATCTTCACAAGGGACGAGGAAGAATGACACACTTGTCGTTCAAGGCGACTGGAACCATTTCATCACCAAGCGGGATGTTGCCCTTGGCGAGGGAGATGTTCACACTTTGGTAAGTGCCATTTCAAGTCCCCAGTGGCAGGGACATTTAAAATATGTGACTATAGGACGGATGCCAAAAAATTTTTCAAAAATAACAGCCACTGTGCTGAAAAAGAACTGTTCATTTTTACACCATTCAGTCATCTTACCTTCTTTTTTTGTACTCAAATTAATGCCACATTTTCAAGTCTTCTCTCCCATAGATGGCTAATAAAAATATTTTGTGTTCTGCATTTTTAAAATGCAATCCTTTATCCAACCTCTTTCTGAACAGAGAGGGCCCCAGCAAAATTATCTTAGAGGAATCATTAATTAATGATTGGAAAATGGCTTCTGTCCTTCCACTTTCTGAAACATTAATAGATCTGCAAATTGTCACTGAGGAGTGCGGCAGGCTTTGTTTCTGATCAGTAACCACCTTGTGACTGTTCCACCTTATCTCAGTTACTCTTCTCTCATTGCTGGGACAAATATCTGACACCCAAAATGAAGGAAGGAAGGGTTTATTCAGCTCACAGTTACTGGAGGTTTCAGTCCATATTCGGCCGGCTCCAAGGCTGAGTGACACAGGACAGAAAGCATCCGGTTCATGACAGCGGGACAGTAACAATCTCGACAGAGGCAACCGACCAACCAGGGCAACTGAGGGTCTGTCTGGTGTCTCTCTTAGGTTACATTCAGGCTCTCTGCCTCAGCCTGTCCACCTCAGGCCACACCCACAATCTCAGCAGTACTCAGACTCATAATCCCATCAGTACTAAAACACATAATCCCAGGGGATCATGAGTAAATCTCAAACTCTAGAAGTCCCTGCCCCATGATTGCATGAGGCTTTGGGGGGACAACTAGACACAAACCGTAACATGCCTCCAGATCACATGGTCCTTGATGCTCACCCATGCCAGCCGCCCGGTGACTTCGGGTCACTTAGTCCCCCTGCGACAGCACTCTGACCTCATTCTCCATCTTCTACCTCTGTCTTCTCAGTTGCCCTTTTCACACCTTCGACCTCGGTATCCCTGGGCTCGGGGCCCAGGTTTCTCCTGTGCTTCACCTGCCCCGCGAGTACTGCGCTGACCCAGTGCGTGAAGCTGGCTCAGGCTCAGAGCTTTCCCAGCACAGGAGGCTGCGGGGGTTGTCTCACCGCCCTCATCTCTGCTTGATTGCTCCCATCATGCTAGAAACTTCTCTTGGGCAGTGCCACGCTGCAGGATCTTCCCGAGTCTCATGGCTCTCAGTGCCACCCAGGGTAGGGGACTTGGGGTTTTACTTGCAGCCTGATGCTCTGCGTTGAGCTCCAGCCTCTGAGCTGCCTCCTAGAAGTTGCAAGCGTGACTCTGAGTGCCTTAAGCGCTCCCAGCCGTGCTCTTTTCAGTGATCTGTATTTAGTAAATAGCAGCTCCGTTCTCTAAAACTTGCACCTTCACTCTCTGTCCCATCCCACAGCCTACAAGCCAGCAAACCCTACCATTATCTGCTTTCCAGAATGCCCAAGACCTGTCCCCTCCTCCTCCTCACAGCTCTGCCACTGTCACCTGCCCGCTGCCTCTTCCCTCACTGGACTTGCCAAGCCCTTTCTGTCGCTACCCTTCTCCCTGTGCAGCTCATCGACCACGCAGAAGCCACAGCGACTCCTTTACATATGGGTCAGGTTCCGACAAAAATAGCGCTCCTCCATGCAGGCCCTCTTTCTGCCCAAGCTCCCTGTGGCTGTCTCTGTCTCCCTCTGGTGTCTCTAAGTGTCCCAGCTCCCAGCAGAGGGCGCTCCTGAGCATCCCACGTGAAATAACAGCTGCCTCCCACTCCGTCCCAGCCTGCTTTGGTCCTGCATTCTCTATCATATAGAGTGACTTACTTCAAAAATTAAGATAGAAATTTACCATTCAGAGACCGGGCTTGGTGGCACGCACCTGTTATCCGAGCACTTCGGTAGGCTGAGAATAGAAGGATCACTACGAGTCCAGTCTACGTAGTAAGACCCTAAACACCCTGTAGACCTCTAAATACGGGGGAAAAAATCTACCATTTGGTCATTTTCAAGTATATAATGAGGTATTTTTGAGTATATTTACAGCACTGTGTGACCATGAGCTGCTGTGATTTGGAAACATTTAGGAAACAACTCCTAAAGCAATGCAGTGCCTGTTAGCTGTTGCTTCCCGCCCTCTTCTGCTCCCAGCCCCTGGTCACCACTGCTCTGCTTCTAGGCGCTACTGCTTTGCTTTCCAGACACGGATCTCTTTGATACTTACGGGACTATGGTGCCTGGCCTCTTAGCATGTGTCAGTATGTGAATCATTTTCACAACTTGATAGGGTTTTTTTTTTTTTTTTGCGGGACTGGGGTTCAAACTCATGTCCTTGCACTTGCCAGGCAGGCATTTGTGCCATGGAGCTATCTCCCTGGCCCCTCACAACTGGATAGTATTGCATCCTGTGGACACACTACTTTTTGTTTATCTATTTGTACATTTGGTGGAGATTAAGACTGCATCCACTTTTTGCCCATTTCACACAGTGTCCATGCCACTGTGGACACGCCTCCACCAATAAATGAAGCAGCGGGATTGCTTGGTCGTATGGGAACTCATGGTTTAACTTTTAAAGAACCATTTTCCAAACACGCAGTATCTGATGGTTGCAATTATTGTCTGCTTTTGTTTTTTAATAGTTAGCCGAGTGGGTTTGAAGTTGCATTTCACTGTGGTTTTGTTTGTACCTGTTGACTGATGATGTTGAATGTCTTTGTATTGGTTTCAAATTCTTTGCCCACTTTTAAGTTGGGTTGGTTTTTTTGTTTGTTTGTTTTCTTAAGTTTCAAGGATTTATTTGCATAATGACATTAACACCCCTTTTAAAAAAATTTTTAATTATTATTTAAATTGAACAATGGTTATATTACATATTTTCATCATCAGATCAGTTTAGATTGAAAGTTGGGTTGTTTTTTAGTGAGATGTAAAAAGTTTCTTATGTATTATGGATATTCCTCATATCAATAGGTAATTGCATATATTTCCTTTTACTCTGTATACTCTATGTGACTTATTTAAAAAAATTTTTTTTTTAATGTATTTGGTACAGGGTCTTACTATGCAGCTCAGACTTGTAGTGATCCTCCCATTTTCAGCCTCCCCAGCACTGGGATTACAGGCGTGCACCACCATGCCTGATCTTAGTGGCCAGCTCAGCATGCCCAGGGCAGGGCTGGCATGGCATGCGGTACTGGGGAGTGAGCCTGAGTCCTTGTGCTGGCCTAGGCAGGCACTTAGACCACTGATCTCTCTCCATGGCCCTATGTTTTTCGTTTCTTGATAGTATCTTTAAGACATAAAAGTTTAAAGACTTTACTCAGACTTTTGTTTTCATGTTAAAACAACAACAGCAACATTGTGAAAGCCAGGATCATGACGTCTTACACTTAGGGTTAGGTCAGTTTTTCGTATCTTACCATAATCACCAGGTACTGGGTTTGCCTAAAGGATGTTGAGGTCCAGCCATAAATATGACTCTTTCAGTAGATTATAGATTGTTCTATAATAAATCACATTAAAACCAACTCCTTTATAATAAAAAGCATACACTTAATTAGCTTGTTTAAGCATTGTAAGACCAAAAAATTGGGGTCATCTCTTTGGTCTTTAGAGAAAAAGTAAAATAAAATGCCTCATACTCAAATGTGGGTGCTGAGGTAGAGTGAACTTCCACCGTGTGTGGACGCTTTGCTCCCGCAGGGCTGCGGAGTGGCTCAGTGTCTGAGCCTCGCCTGCCAGGTTGGGCGGCTGGACAGAGGGAAGAGTGCGATCCTCTACGTGAAGTCCCTGCTGTGGACTGAGACGTTCATGAACGTGAGTAGGCTGCTGTAACGTGTAGCGCACTGTCCCTTCAGAAGGCCAGAAGGCCTGGCAACCGGGAAGCCTTCTGACTGTCCTTTCCTTGCAGAAGGAAAACCAGAACCACTCCTATTCTCTGAGGTCCTCTGCTTCATTCAGTGTTATAGAGTTTCCTTATAAGAACCTTCCCATTGAGGACGTTTCTAACTCCACACTGGTAAGTCATGGGTATAGGGTAATGGAATAAATACACTCTCTTGAACTTTATTTTATGTTATGGCCGGCTCAGCCTGCCCTGGGGGTGGGGCTGGCACAGCATGTGGTGCCAGGGATCAAACTATGGTCCCTGTGCTTGCCTAAGCTTGCTTAAGCAGGTTCTTTATTTATGTATTTATTAATTATTATTATTATTATTATTATTATTATTAGTCTTTTTTTTGAGACAGGGTCTCGCTATGCAGTTCAGGCTGGCCTTGAGCTCACTCTTGTAGCCCAGGATGGTCTCAAACTCGCACTGATCCTCCTGCCTCAGCCTCCCAAGTACTGCGATTACAGGGGTATGCCACCACGCCCAGCTCTAAGCAGGCTCTTTAGACGACTGAGCTATCTTGCCAGCCCGAATGCACTCCCTTGAAATGCCTTAGATGATTGTATCTTATTTAAAAAAATACTTAACTACTATTTTATTAATTTAAAAACTAGGTGGTTTGATAGGATTATAATCTTATATACTATTATTCTACTCTTCTCACTTAGAACTGTGAAAACTAGATCTTTTAGCATCTTAACCATACTAAATTATATTGGGGCTCTTTTAGGATATTTCCTGCTCAGAAAGTTAGAAAGTTGGAAATGAACTGCAATAAGAGACCATGTTTTGAAAATTTTGAGAAGTTAGGAAAAGTTTTTAAGGATTAAAGATGGAACCCACCATCATACACCGGATTGTATTGCTTGAAAGCCTTTGCAGGTGGAGGTGGGACTTGTCCTGTGGTTGGGAGGCACACGTGTCTGTCCACGCTGGGATTCCAACATGGAATCACTCAATTATCACTAGGGAAGACCGCAGTGTGAATACGAGTAGAAAGGAATTTACCAGGCTCTCCCGTATGTAGGCCAGTGAACTACTTGCAAAACTAAATGCCTCTTTTCCCCAACAGGTTACCACCAATGTCACCTGGGGCCTGCAGCCCACATCCATGCCTGTGCCCGTGTGGGTGATCATTTTAGCAGTTCTAGCAGGACTGTTGCTACTGGCTGTGTTGGTGTTCGTAATGTATAGGGTAAGGGGTGGACAGAGAAGGAGGGAGCCAGAGGGAGGCAGCTGAAGAAAGGGATAGGAGGGGCCAAAGGAAGGAAGGAAGAAAAGGACCTACTGCGGCATACGCTAAGATTATTTGTTCTCTGAAACCAAGTAAGGCTTCTTGGTCATTATCTTAGTTACTTCGCTCTCTTTGCTGAGATATATATCTACCACCCAAAGTTAAAAGGAGGAGGAGTAGGTTCATTTAGCTCACAGAGTGTAGAGGTTTCTGTCTATAATCGGATGACTCCAAGGCACGGCGGCACGTGGCAGCGGAGCAACGGTTCATGGCGCAGAAGACAGCAAAGCAGCGAGGGAGCGACAGGCCTTTCTCTGTCCCTTATGTTGTCCAGGGTACCTGGATTTGGGTGGTGGACGGACCGGTCAGTCACCCCCCCCTTGACCCAAGCACCCTTCATCTTAGTGTCGCACCCCCAGTCAGTCACACCCTCTGGATTCAGTCACCCCATCCCTCAGGAGCCCCTGTGACTGCAGGAGGCCTTGCGGGACATCTAGACGTAAGCCGTAACAGTGACAGTACAGTCATTCACACAATATTATTCCATCCTCTATGTTGTGAAAATAAGGTTGGACTTTCTGTTTCTCCTTACAGATGGGCTTCTTCAAACGTGTCCGGCCACCCCAAGAGGAACAAGAACGGGAACAACTTCAGCCTCAAGAGAATGGGGAAGGAAACTCAGAAACTTAATAGTGGCAGAAGATAGCAACTTATTAAATTATTAAATTATGCACATCCTGATTCGTTAGGTTTAACACTTGATTCTAAATTTCAGACTCCATGAGGAGTAAGATACGGCAGACTGGATGACGAGTGGTATCCTGTGGTCTTAGTTTAACCACAGCACTGACAGCGACATCTTTAACCTTCTTTTTAATGAATAAGTTCAGACATACAATTAATATGCAAGCACTGACTTCTATCTCTAGATAATTTAAACGATGACAGCTTAAGTAGCGGTTCTCATTTGGTGTCCATAAGGCAGGTAGTGCCTGAGTTACTACTTTCTATAAAACGGTGCTTCCTGCCGTTACTGCTTCAGAGCTGGCACGTTGACTTTCAACATTTGTCGCCGTAGTTTGAAAACAATCTATACTGGCCCTGAGTGCCTTTATCTTTTGTACAGGTACTTGGCACTAATATACATCACACACTACAGTTGACTTTCCGAGTTACTTTGTCATTGCATGAATTTGGGTTTTAATATGATTTAGAAGTTTTTTTAAAACAGTGAACTACCATCAAAATTCTGTCCAGGAGGGTGGAGCTGTATCTGAGGGCCCTGAGCACTCAGCGTGTGCCAGGCCCCGAGCTCCACCTCCAGTACTGGAAAAAAATAATTTCTTTCCTGTGATAGCTACGGTACAGTATTTGAATATGAAAATCGGGTACATGGTGTTAACTTTTTATTTATGTTTAATCTGTGCTCTATTTTACTGCATTTAACTTGGATAACTTATAAAGTCTACAACATCATTTAAACCACCTTATATTAAAGGTTAATTCTGTAATGAAAAATGCCTTTTTTGTGTAATAGTGTAGTTTCAGCTGAATAGGTTGCTTAAAGCCATACAGGCTGGAAATTGTTTCCAAACTACATCTCCTGCATTGCTTTTTCTGGTTATTAACAATTCGGAGGGGCCTGGCAGGATGGCTCAGTGGTCTAAAGCGCCTGCTTGGGAAAGCTTGGGCGGCTGCAGGGACCGCAGTTCAATCCCCGGCACCACATGCTTCGCCAGCCCTGCCCTTGGGACGGGCTGAGCTGGCCATGAAAATGAGTGAATAAGCAAACAAGGGTTCTCAAATAAGAAAATAAATAAATAAATAAATAAATAAATAAATTAAAAAAAAAGATTCTAAAAAAAAACAATTCGGAACAAAGGAAGCATTTTAATTAAAAGCCTGGGCTTGTCGCTCTTTGATATAATTGGTTATTAGTAGTATGTTCTTAGATGAGAGCAGAGTTTTCAGTTGCTATTAATTTATTGTCCTCCTGTGTCTGGAGTTTTGCTTACAGTTTGGAAACTCTCACTGAGAACAGGTTGAGCTTCCTTTGTGACATATGGGAACCTGGATCTCCTCTCCCACCCCAGAAGAGTTTCGGGGAATGAGCCGGTCAGGAAGCGCCCTGCTCCGCCTTCTCACTGCAGCCTTACGCCACGCAGGTCCTCAGCTCCTCAGTTTAAGTAAAGTAACAGGCAAGAGCAAAAGCAGTCTCAGCTCTCAGAAGAGCCGCTGAAAGGCAGCTGAAGTTACAGAGAACCTTTTGAAGTGTTCTTAGGTTTTTAACACACATGGGGGGCAAGCCGTAGTTTTACATGCGTGGAATATGGGGTTTATTCGCAGTTCTCAAGTTCTAGGAATGACTATCAATTATGCCTACTTCGTACAGTGACATGTCACATACAAGAAACTGAGAGATGAATAGTTTTTTAACTGCCATCCTCACCAGGCAATGGTAAATATTTTGCTTCAATAATGGACTATTTTTCTATGTTTTAAAAATAATTGAAATTTGTCTTGTGCTCTAATTCTTTGCCCAACTGGCTGAGCTAATCTGGCAAATATATTCATAAAATAAGAGCACATTTAGACAAATTGCCTAAATGAGAACATAGAAAGACCCCATATTTAGCTTTAGTAAATTTTCAATTAATGGGTTTCAGAGTACAGAATGTAATAGTAGTTTGAGAGATCTTAATCATAACCAATAAGTATTTTTATCAATAGATTTAAATTCTTTTAAGAAAAAATATTTTTATCGTAGAGTCAGTCACTAGTCATTAAGTTGGTCTAGAGCAAGTTTTACCTTATCTATTTTAGTTTTTAATAGCTTTATTTCTGAAAATACCCATCAGATAGAAAATTACTCTTTGACAAAACAGTCAGTATTTTGTTTTTCACTTTCTGTTACTTTTATGTCTGTATATATTAAGGAATAATTATTGGGATTTAAATATAATTGGCAATACAATGTCTTCAATTACCTTTATAAACTGTAGCTTTAAGTAATGGTAGAGATATTTTTCCTTCAAAAAATGAAAATATTTCTCTCAAAAATATGTAATAACTAGAAGGTTTGCTCTCTAAGGAAAATGCTCAGCTTCTTTTTAACCTTAAAGTAACACAGAGGTAGACTTCACTAAGTATCAGACGATAGTGTATAAAATCTATTTTAATCGCTAAATGCTTTAAATAGTACTGTAGTTGTGATTTATTGAGATTAAAATTTATAGTATGAAATTTTCGTAATGATTCACTCTTTAAAATGAGTGAGCTAGAGCCAAGTAAAGCATTTGGGAAGTACTGATCTTATCACTGACTTCTTTTTTTTTTTTTTTTTTTTTTGTGGAACTGGGGATCAAACTCAGGACCTTGCACTTGTCATGCAGGCACTTGTGCCTCTGAGCTATCTCTCCAGCCCCAACACTGATTTGTTACAGAAGTATTTATTTTGGAATTGGTATTTTAAGAAACATCTATGTGAGGGTCATTTTTCTTCTCCTTACTTTTCTCTTATGATTAATTCCCATTTTCATTCTTATTAAAAGTCCTTCACTCTGACAAGCAAAGGAGTCAAAACAGCCTTGCGAGAGATCCACCCGTATTTCTTGTGCATTGTTAATTCTCAAGAATGTAATCCTTTAGATTTCTATAAGGAGAAGTTTCGAGTGTCCTAAAAGAGACGATAGTGGCTTTTTCACAAGAAGGTGAACGATTTTGGGTAGAAAATCATGACCCTAAGGGAGGGCTGAGTGACAGGCATATCGTACGTGATGGATTGGCGGGCTTTGGCAAGTGGACTGCATGTGTAAGCCAGTGCCTGTTCCTGTGTTGCAGAATGCAGTGAGGAGCCGGTTGGAGAAGGCTAAGTTGTTCTTGGGGTGCCTGTTGGTGTCACCTTGGTTGTACTTGTGAATAGCTTCTAGAGTAGTTTGATAAATACTTCAACGAAAAGGAAATGTAAAATTCGTGCATGGGATCCAAGTGGGTCAATAATTTGTAAAAACTTAGTACTTGGAAAAATGCCCCTTTTCCCTTGTTGTTTGGCTAATTTGAAAAAAGAACTTACGAATGGACAGCAAATATATATAATTACGTTTCTTTGTCATTTCTGTTGCACCATGATCTTCTTGAAAGAGGTACTAAATCTTTGCTTTTTGTTGTCTTTGCTCTCACGTGCAATATAACAGTGTCGCCAATCCTAGGTAATGTCAAAGTCATCGTTATATTAACCTAATCTACATGGAGATTTATTAGTATTTTTAATAGCAGGCAAGAGTGGTTCTGCTGTGAATGTACAAGAACAATTAGCCCCCCGCCATGCCTATTCTACATTTTACTTCAAGCTGAACATGAGCTATGAACCATGCTTTATCAGCCTAGAAACACTTTGAAGTATCTAAAGACACATTGGAAGCTGTGTTTCTCAAGTTAACTTGCTACCTAGGTAACCTAGAAGATGATTATCTGTGTGTAGCCTCTTGGTCACCCACATTGGGTAAGACATCTGATGAGTCTATTCTTCAATCTGTCATTGGCTAACTCGGGTTAAGTTAGGGAAAGCTGGCGTGGGGCTCTGCTGAGTTTTGGATGTTTACCTTGTGACTGTGTACAATAAACCTCAGCAAACGGCGTCACCTTTGTGTATGGACTTCATCCTTTCCTTCCGTCCTGCTTTGCAGTACTTTTTAATCATTGGAGCCAGGAGTTACACACAGAAAACGTGACCTCAAAGCGACAAACCTCTCTAAAAGTTCTTAAGAGCGCTGGGCCTTTCAACAAAGCAAGAGAGGCAAAGGAACCTCATGCTAAGAAACGTGCTTAGATAAGCTAATAGGTGTTCACCTGAAAGCTAAGAGCCTTTCGGTACTTACACTATTACTTCTGAGCTTTATCCCATGAACCTTTATTATTTTCACCTTGTGAGATTATTTTTAATATACACATTTTGTCATTTGGTGACTTTTTATACATCTGCAGTTCTAGAAGTTGAACATTCCTAATCCAGAGCCCCCCAAACACCAAATGCTCCAAAATCTGAAGTTTTTAAAGGAGGATGACAACCTTTATTTAACTAAAAAAGTTCATGCAGTTATTCTAAAAACTAAAAAACTCTGAAATCTGAACCACATGTGGTCCCAGGTCTTTCAGATAAAGGGGAAAAAAAGCCTGTATAGAAAGTTGTCAATACGTGTTTCAGGAAAGAAATATGTTAAACTCGATTTAGTCCTATGATAAAACACCTGGCATCCCTTAAAGATGCAGTTTTTTACATTTATGTTCCAAGAGTCACATAATTTTGCTGATAAGGTGGCAGAGAATACTATACACTGCATTATTTATTAAAATGCCTCTATAGATAAAATATTCAAACCATTTCCTCACTTTATACCAGTAGGTGGGTTAATTACAGTGTCATTTTGAAAGATAATAAGATTACCTTTCTAAAAAAAAAAAAGATTATCTTTCTGTTAAGTTTGTTTTCTGTGAGATCATTTTGTGTTTTTCTTTTTTTTGAGATTATTTTGTTTAAAAGCACTTTATCTTAGTTCTTTGGAACAAATTAATGATGTGATGTGTCGCACGCTGCCTCTCCAGCAAGGAAGACGCAACACCCAGCTCTTCTTTCAGCGGTTTATTCAGGACCCCTGAACAATCTTGCTTTCTCTCTCTTGCTTTTCTCTCTCCCCGAGCACCTGCGGGCTCTCGGCTAAATACCCCAAGGTACCCAATCCTGGTTAGCTACGTGGCGCTCGACGGTAGGTCCACATACGCGGAAGCAAGCCAGGGGTTTCAGCCTTGACCATATATGGTAATAAACAGCGGCGGAGAGCACTCACTCCTCGGGGGTGGAAGGCGGAAGCTGGCGCCATCTTTAGGGTACGGCAGTACACGGCTCTCCACAGTGATGTAGGAACAAATATTACATATACCTATTTTTATTTGTGAAGTTTGTAAATACCTTCCCATACAAACTTCCCCCATAACCAGAACCCTCCAGTGTAAAAAACCATGAAAGATTGTGGATTAAGGGGTTGGGGGGGGGGGCCTGTAGTCTGAGTGCCTGTCCAGCAAGTGTAAGGACCTGGGTTTGATCCCTGGCACCACAAGCCATGCAGGCCCCAGAACCTTGGGTGCACTGTTCTCGCCACCAAAACTCGCCATGGTGTCACGTGCCTGTAATCTCAGTGTTCGGGAGGCTGAGACGGAGGATTACTTCTGAGCTGTGTAGTGAGATCCTGTCCCAAGTAAATGAGTACATAAAAGTTTTTTAAAAATATGTGGATTAACATAAACCTGCTGAGCCAGCCATGAAAATGAGTGAATAAACAAACAAAGGTTCTGAAACAAGAAAAATAAAATTAAAAAAAAATAACATAAATCTGATGTCTGGGCCCACAAGATGATTCAACAGTCTAAAGTTCCTGCTTAGGAAAGTTTAGGCAACTGCAGGGAGCACAGTTCGATCCCCGGCACCACATGCTCTGCCAGCCCCACCCCCAGGGCAGACTGAGCTGGCCATAAAATAAATAATAACAAACTGATATTTTATTAACACATTCTTCAAAATGCAGTGTTTCTCCCCTGGCTTTCTGAGGGCTTTGTTCATATACTGTACCTTTCTAACCCACACTGTGTGGGCATGCATGCTCTTGCTACTGCTTTAAAAAAGTTAATCCTGTCTTATGACCACTGAGGTACAAAAAACAACAACTTCAGGCTGCCTTTGCTGACCTGTTTCGCCATCACAGATTTAGCCGTCAGGAAAAGCAACAGTCAGTCTTGCCTGCCACATCTCCATGTGATAGCAGTCGTGCATTCATTTTTTAAGACATTTTTTGACCCTCAAAATTAAGTGGAAAGACCAGCTGGTTATGGTGGGACACGCCTGTAATCCCAGCACGTGGGAGGCTGAGGCAGGAGGATCACAGGAGCATTGTTGGGAGTTCAAGACCAGCCTGGGCTACAAAGTGAGCTCAAGGCCAGACTGAACTGCATAGTGAGACCTTGCCTCAAAAAGAGAAAAATAAAAGTGGAAGGAACATGGAAAAATAAATGAAGTGATAAAAGATTGGAATCTAGGGAAGTCGCCAGTGTTGGGCTTAATCCGACAGCTATTGGATCTGATTGGCGAGCTGTTTTGAGGCGCAAGGAAGCCACCCTGGGGACTAAGCCCAGGAGGCTCACGCAGATGCCCTTGAGGGCCATTCAGCACCCTGGCAGTAGTGAGGTGAGAACCAGCTGACAGGTTTGGTAAATGGTTTACCAAACACTTCTCAGATCACATCCAGAATCTCCTCTTGATTGGCTTCTCTGCAGTTGCGTTAGATCTGGAAATAAGGCTGTCTTAGTTACTTTTTACTCATTGCTGGGACAAATACCCGACACTCAAAATGAAGGAAGGAAAGGTTTATTTAGCTCACAGTTACTGGAGGTTTCAGTTCATATTTGGCTGGCCCAAGGCTGAGTGGAACAGAGCAGAAAGCATCCAGTTCATGGCGGCAGAACAGCAACAAAATGGTGGCAGAGGCAGCCAACCAATCAGGGCAGCAGAGAGCAACAGCTCTAGTCTGTCTCTCTGTCTCTCTTTATATTACATTCAGGCTCTCCACCTCAGCCTCCACCTTAGGCTACACCCCTAAACCCAGAAGTACTGAGACCCATAATCCCATCAGTACTAAAACCCATAATCCCAGGGATCATGGATCAAGTTTCAAACTCTAGAAGTGCCCGCCCCCTGACTCATGACGCTTTGAGGGGGACAACTAGACATAAACCATAACAAAGGCCCACTGAGCCCATGCCCTGTACCACCTGAACATAACTGACTGACATGATTAGATAAAAAGAAAAAAGATGGCTGGTCAAATAGCTCACCGGATTAAAGCACCTGCAAGCAGGCTCAGGGACCATGGCTTCACCCCCAGGCCTGCAGTGCCAGACCCCTTGGGTGCACTGAGACGATGATTGAGACTGGGCATGGTGGCGCATGCCTGTAATCCCAGGTCTTGGGAGGCTATAAACACGGGGACCACTATGAGTCCAAGCTAGTAGTGAGACCCTGAACACCCTGTGGAGCCTTCCCTAAAAAAAAGAAAAAAGATAATTATTGTGCCTAAGAGTACAGCCCCGGACATTTAAATTTTAAGGGGGGTTTCACATTCCAGTAATGACAATATCTTAGAGGAGATGACAGTGGTAAATTCTCAACAAAGCCTGAACATAGGACCATAATCCTTTGCAGGCATAAAGCAGGCAGACGTCGGAGGAGAGCTGACTCTCAAAGAAGAGAACGTAGTTTTCCTGTGAGATTTCTCCATGCAGAGGGACAGACTGGGAGCAGAAACCTCCTCATTTCCTGGAAGGAAGGGATGGCCACTGTGGGTAGAAACTGAGGAAAGAACCCCAAGAAAGGGGGCCAGGGAGATAGCTCTGTGGCACAAGTGCCTGCCTGACAAGTGCAAGGTCGTGAGTTCAAACCCTGGTCCTGCAAAAAAATCAGGAAGGATGGAAGTGCAGCCCCAAATCTCGCTGTGACTGCTGAGCCACACATGCCCAAGTTAGGGAGGCTCTGAGGTGTCCAGGCGGAAGGCCACAAGCCCAAGGCTGGGAAAGTAGAAGAGTTAATTCCACCTTGGGAGAAGTAGAAGATAGGCACAGGGTCTTGGGGAGGCCCCAGGGGGTCTATGCCTTGGGAATAAAGACCACATCTCAAGATTAATCAGCCTAGGACAAATGGTAAAATGAAACTAGGCCCAATTTGGCCAAGCATAAAGCCCAACTTCCTCGAATTGAGGGTGAGCTTCCTACCATGGCACCATCTGCTGGCGAAGGCAGTGATTTTTCTGTACTTATTTATTTATTTATTTATTTATTTATTTATTTATTTATTTATTTATTATTTTATTGCATTGCATTGTATTGTATTTAAAAGGGACAGGGTTTCACTCTGCAGCTGGGACTTCTACTGATCCTCCTATTTTCAGCCTCGCCAGGGCTGAATTTACAGGTGTGTGTCACCACACCAGAACTCGGCGGTCGGCTCAGCTAGCCCAGAGGTGGGGCTGGGCGGGGCCTGTGGTGCCAGGGATAGAACCCCAGCACCTGTGCTTGCCTCTGCAGGCGCTTGTTCTTCTAAGCTATCTCGCCTGCCCCTGGCAGTGACTTTTAGAGGAAGCTAAAACAACTGAGTGTCACTTCCATGAAGTGTGTGTACATAAGTGGAAAAACATTAGGGACACAGGAGAAAACAGGATCCACAGTTTTGAGAAAACTTGGTCAATGGCAACACAAATGAATAAGCAATATGACTTCGTTTTTATTTAATTTTTTTTTTTTGCATTGAAACTTGATTCCTATAGTAAACAGATCACAATAAACTTGTAGTTGTTGGCTAAGTTCTGCTAATTGTTTCTGATTCTCTTTGACCTTTCCTCCTCATCTTCTCGTCTTCCGCTAGCCTTTCTGCAGGTGGCCTATTTCATCCCATCATTTTGCTGGTGTGTAGTTTGCTTAGGTCGTGTTTCTGCATATGAATTCTTCCATAAGTTGTACCAAAAGTATCCTGGGACACATTTTTGTTCTTCCTGGGCTTGAGAGCTTTTGTTGTTTTCATAGATAACTTATAACAGTCATCTGAAGCCAGGTGTGTCCTCAGAACCAGGTCCCATGAAGGTCCTATCCCTTCCAACTCAACCTGTGGTGTTCTGCAACCGGATTTCTTCAAGAGCAACTTATCGCTGCAAGAGTCTCCCTTCCCCTTCAGAGCAGTGAAGTGCAGAACTACTCTATCTCAGCGAAGCGGATATTTGCCACCACGGGGCCTCTGAATAAATCAATAAGAAAGCTTTTCAGCCTCGTGTCGTCCTCCATCACAACAAAATCATCACCAGCAAATATTAACATGGGTTCTGTTCCCCCAGGACATTTACTGCTCTTAATATCTTTTAGAGAAACAAATTTCTCAATACCTGATTCAATCATATCCAGCACATGGTAGTTATAATATATGACCAGGTTATTGAACGCTCCTTATTATGGGATCCAAACATGAATAAAGAATAATCTGACTTCTTTGAAGAGAATTCCAGTGATGTCTGATCCTCAGATGGTCATGTAAGACTTTCGTTTTATACAGAAGTCCATATGGTTTTCCCTGTGCACGCAAATCTCTCAGAACTTGGGTGATGGTTGCATCTGCATTTACCCCTTCATCAGCAAGCCATTTTTAATATTTTCAGTAAGCTTTGGTTCTCTCTTCTCAAGGAATCTCTTGGCTCTTTTTGTTTTGGGCTTTACAGGTCGGTCCAAGGCATCCATCACTACCACAGCTCAGCCTGGCCAACCCACATGCACTAAGCAGACATGACTTTAAACAACAATATTAAAGTGTCCATTGTAAAGCACGGATGTAAATGGAAAAGAGAGAGAGGTATTTCAGGAGAGATTTGGAGTCCAATGAAAGAGACTCAAATGGAAATTTTAGGATTAAAAATTATATCTGAAGTTAGAAATCATTGGAAGAGGATTAAAAGTACAGTGGATAGAATAAAGGGCTGATTAATTTAGAGGCGGGTCAATGGTATTTTTCCAAATTTACACACATAAATTCATGCAAGCACACACACAATTGCAAAAAAATACATATAAAGCAGATCTGATGACTTGTGGGTCAATCAAGCTAGCTAGAAAAAGTCTCGGGAAACAAGGCAGACAAATTATTTGAAATTATTCCAAGCTAAAAAATTTCCAAATTTAATTTTTAAAAATAATAACCCAACCTACAATTTCTGGAAGCTTAGCCAACCACAAGACCTTCAAGGCAGATTTTGGTTAAACTGTTGAGAACCACAGGTAGGAAGGACCTAATTCAACCCACTCGAACGCTTATGGGCGCCTGGAGTCCATGACATGCCCAGAGCCATTAGGGCAGGATTCAAACTCCTGGCCCAGTACACGTTTGCCATCCAGTGCTGCTTAGATTACAGATATAACTTGCAAAATAGATTTATTATCTAGGAAGGAGGCATCAGTACACTAGTGCTATTTTTCCAAGTAATACTTTAATTCACTTTCTACGATTTTAAATCCCTTAGAAAAGCAGCAGGCAAATAAACAAAATCCATCCATCAATCAATCTTTTTAAAAGTAATATGGTTAGGTTCTATCATATGCCTGATCATCCCCCTTTCCAGAAGCACAAAGACATAGAAATCATTTTCCTAGCAGTCATGTCTATAATTTGAATTTCATACCGTCACTTAACATCAGGTTAGTTTAATTTATTTATTTATTTTTTCTATTTTCAGAACTTTTTGTTTGTTTGTTTATTTATTTTTATGGCCAGCTCAGCCTGCCGTGAGGGCAGGGCTGGTGCAGCATGTGGTGCCAGGAATCGAACCGTGGTCCCTGCAACCGCCTGCAGGTGCTTTAGACCACTGAGCCATTCTGCCGGGCCCCATCAGGTTAGTTTAGAAACTTAACTTATTTCAAAGCATTTCATTGCAAAGGACTAGTCCTTCTGTCACAGTGTCGAAGTGGTACTTTTCAGGAATTACCCTTTGGACAACTGTCTCAGTTACTCTTTTAAAGGTTTATTTAGCTCACAGTTACTGGAGGTTTCAGTCCATACTCAGCTGGCTCCAAGGCAGATGGACAGATGACAGAGAGCAGCCGTTCGTGGCGGCTGAACAGCAACAATGGCAACAGAGAGAGGGTCTCTCTCCATCTCTCTTGTAACGTGTTCAAGCTATCAGACCCAGGTTGGGAGTAGCACTCACACATGTAATTGTAGGATTCTGCAAATGTAGAGGTTCACTGATCTTATTACAAATGGTTCAGCCCTGGGGAGACACGGTGGTAGGAATAAGGAAGAGAGACAAAACAAACAGTTGGGTTAGGTGGTCGTCAGTCTGCCTGATGGGCAAGACTAACTCAACACACACAGAAACAGATCCTTTATTTATACTTCTACAAAGTTTGTATCCCATGACACAAGGCTGCCCAGCAACCAATAGCTGGCCTGAGCCAGACAGAATGTTTTTCTCAACAGGGTGTTTTTCTCAGCACTGGGATAGCTTTCTGCTCCAGGCAGGGAGGCCCAGTCCCACTACACACACTTGATCAAATTCCTGGCTTTCTGCAGCTCCCAACACATAATCCCAGAAATACTAAAACCTATCATCCCAGTGGATCACCTGTAACCCCAGTACATCATAAATTAATCTCAAACTCTAGAAGCCCCCAACCCATGACTGCATGAGGCTTCGGGGGGACAACTAGCCACAAACCATAACAACAACCCTATAAGAGAATATTAGCTAGTTATTATACTTACTCCTCTATATGCAAGACAACGGGTATTGCAAGTAGTAATTAATTTAGACAATTCTACTCTGTTAGAGTAAAGGAAATTGTTTTTGACTTGGGTAGAGCATTTGCAAATTTATTCTACAGACTTATAAATGTGTAAATCTTTGAATAGTGTAGTTAACATGGAAGAGATGGGGAGATAGCTCAGCAGCTTAAGCGCCTGCCTGGGAAGTGCAAGGCTGTGAGTTGAATCCCTGGTACAAAAGTAAACAAAAAATGAGAGAGAGAGAGAGAGAGAGAGAGAGAGAGAGAGAGAGAGAGAGAGAGAGAGAGAGAGAGAGAGAGGAGAGAGAATGTAGAAGAGATTACCAGCTTTGCTATAGAAATCTCAATTTAGGATTTTTAAGATTTGCCCATCCCACAGGGATAGCATCCTAAATCTCTAAATTCTCCATGTCCAGCTCTTGGTCCTACCTTCTACATATCTTTTCCTGGGCCAATGTACTAGTGTGCACCTCATATGCTTCTTGACATTATCATGCCTTAGACAACGAATTCCTTCTAGATGGTTTCCAAGTGATTTGGACCATATTAGCTAACATATTCAGAGGTTCAGCTGAGTCAGTCCTAGGCACCTTTGCGGCAGTTATTATGTCTGCAACAGTCTGTCTCAGAGGTTCACATCACTCGTGTAACATCTCAGAAGTTCCCTCAAATTCTCAAACCATCACGACATCAATGAAAGACCAAAAGAGTTGGCATCTCGGATCCCATCTTCTCAATCATCTGAGTTGGGTGGAAGAGAGCTCACCTGAATCGGGTGCCATCTTGGCCTCTATGGGGATGTGGAAACCTGAGAAACGGGTCCCAAGGCACAGTGATGCACGCACAGATGTTCCAGCCCAAGGAGAAAAGGGAAGGAAAGCGAGAACTCACTGACCTGAGGTAATTTAAACATCTAGTTGAGCGATTTCCATCTAGAGTGAATACTTTTCTGGAGCTGATGCGGCCGCCATGTGAGCCTGCCCTCCTCTCCCATGAAATGCAATCCATGTTGGTGCTGTGTAGCGCTATCAGCAAAGTCCAGCAAGGAGCGCTTCATAAAACGAATACACTTCTTTCATTTTCACTCTCTTTATTTTCTTTTAGATCACACTGCACATGTTTCCGCTGACACGGCCTTCGCAGGACCCTTGTGGATCTCCCGCATGTCTCATAGCTATGTACTCTACGAAGACAAGAAAGACGCTTGCCCACTGATTTTTTTTTTCCTATAATTGTTTCTTATAATTTTTGTCTGGTTTTTGGCTTTCATTTGATGTCTGAGTCACATGCTTAAATTTCTTGAAAGAAAATTTCCTGAGATTAACTTGCATAAATTGTTTTTGTTTCCTTCGAGGTGCATTTTTTTCTTAACAGCACATCTCTTAATTACAGCATCTTCTGAAATTTTTTGTTTTAACATTTTATTTATTTATTGGTACCATGGATCAAATTTGGGACCTTGTGTTTGCCAGGTAGGTAGGCACTTAACCTACCAAGCTATCTCTCCAGCCCCTGAACTTTGGATATAGTCAGTATTTTACAAACAATTGCTTCCTGATTCCTTTCTGTTTGAAAGCAGTTTTCTTATGGGGTAATTCATAGTTCACTCAATGTACTTTCAAACTTCATAATTTAATATTTTTGTGTATATTTGTGGCTATGTACTGCTACTACTAGTCAACTTTAGAACATTTTCATCACCAGGAAAAGATCCACACTCTGTAACCTATCATTCTCCTATCCGCCCCTAAGTCCTAAATACTCACTAACTTTACTATTAAATGCAATACATGAATGAAATAAAAATATTGAGTAATATTTTCTCATGAAAAGACTAGAGCTATGGGCCCGGCGGGATGGCTCAGTGGTCCAAAGCGCCTGCTTGGGGAAGCTTGGGTGGCTTCAGGGACCGTGGTTCAATCCCCGGCACCACATGCTGCGCCAGCCCTGCCCTCGGGGTGGGCTGAGCCGGTCATAAAAATGAGTGAATAAACGAACAAATGTTCTGAAACAAGTAAAAAAAAAAAAGAAAAGACTAGAGCTAGCACTGAATACTAGAGTGCAGTGACTATAGCTTAGTAAACATCAGGAACAAATTAAATTTAAAGTAACATACGAAATATTCTTCTGATGGTTTTAGTTTCTACACATTTGCCTCTCTGGGGTAATTGAACAGTGATCTTTGGCTCCTGGCCTCTTTCTCTTCTCGGAGTCGTCAGTGTGCCTATAGGTGACAGCCGACATCTGCACTCTACTGATCGGAGGAATCCTGCATAGTTAAGATGGTCTGAGGGCTGGTGATCCGCCTCTCTGTTGCTGGCCAGTTGGGCTACTTCTGCTTTGGCCATTGTGAGTAACGCTGCTATGATCATGTGCACGCGGGCTTTGTTTGAACGCCTATCTGCGGTTCCGTGGAGCACACCCGTAGAAATGGAATTGCTGGGGCCCTTGCTAACACCGTCTTCTTCCCTTTTGAGGAACCGCCAGCTTTTCCAAGTGGCCGTATCATTTTACTTTTCAAACCCCCAGCGAAGGCAGGCTGAACGGTCTCAGTATCCTCAACAACACTTGCTACTGCCTGATTCTCATAGCTGTCCCAGGGGTGCGCAGAAGCAGCTGCTTGAGCCGTGGCTCGCCTTTCCTTGTAACTCATAACGCTGCGCGTCCCTGCGTGTGCTTTTGGGTCGCCTGTGCACCTTCCCTAGGAAAATGACTACTCGAGCCCTTTTCGCTTATTTTTAAATTGGACTGTATTTTTGTTGTTGATTTTTCAATGTCCTTTACTTTGGCTCTGGGAATCTTAGCAGACTTAGGATTTACAAATACTTTTGCCCATTAGGTGCCTTATCATTTTTGCTTTCTTGATAGTACTTCATATGCAAGAATTTTATTTATTTGTTATTTATTTGTATTTAGGACAGGTCTATGGGGTCTCACTACATAGATCATAGATTGAACTTGTAGTGATTCCTCTGTTTTCAGCCTCCCAAATGCTGGGGTTACAGGCATGTGTCACCATGGCCAGTAACAATCGCCCTCTCTCCAAAGAGTTTTAATTTTATTTATTTATTTATTTATTTATTTATTTATTTGTGTGTGTGTGTGTGTGTGTGTGTGTGTGTGTGTGTGTTTGAGACAGGGTTTTGCTATGCAGTTCAGGCTGGCCCTCAGTTCACTTTTGTAGCCCATGCTGGTCTTGAACT
Organism: Myocastor coypus; assembly: GCA_004027025.1. NCBI lineage: Eukaryota > Metazoa > Chordata > Mammalia > Rodentia > Myocastoridae > Myocastor > Myocastor coypus. The sequence goes on along the minus strand of PVJA010020809.1, from coordinate 8,880 downwards.
TGCACTGGTCCTCCTGCCTCAGCCTCCCAAGTGCTGGGATTACAGGCATGCGCCACCACACCTGGCACTGACGTGTTTTGAAATTGTCTCAATGCTATTTCCTATTAAAAATAATAAAAATAAAGTGGGTCTTTTTTCTATTAAATCTTTCTTAATTTTTCTGAATAAGTTTTACCATTCCCAGAGTAAATGTCTTGCACTTATTTAGTTAAATTTATTCTTTTTGATGTTATTATAAATTGGCTTTCCTGACTTGATTTTTGAATTGCTCACTGTAAGTATGTATTTGCAAATAGAGCTGATTCTGGTAATAGCGGACGCCCAGCTGTATGATGTACCACGAATTCTCTGTGCTGTCGCATTTGCAAGATGCTGCTTATTACATGAGATAATACACAATGCCAACTCTTTATGTACTCATAATATACATGTATGAAATGGAACAAATGCATACCCCATGTACAAAAAGAATAATTGGTGGCATTTACTGAAGCATTCCTATGAGCAAACTCTAAGTATTTTATATGTTATCTCATTTTGTTATCTTTACTGGCTCTATTATTTCTTGAACTTTACTCAGGAGGAGATGAGGCTAGAATCTTATCTAAGTCATGAGTGGACAACGACTGATTTCAGAGCTGCCCGTTTTCATCAACAATTCCTTCTTTTTTGTCTGAGACAGAGTGTCACTGTGCAGTTCAGAGTGGCCTTGAGCTTACTTTGTAGCCCAGGATGGCCTTGAACTCTTTTTTATTTCTTCATCATTTTAGCATAGAGTCCTCACTACACAGATCCAACTTGTAGTGATCCTCCTGTTTTCAGCCTCCCAAGCACTGGGACTGCAGGTGAGAGCGGACCACACCCAGTCTCATTTGTGGCCTCAGTGTGCCCTGGGGGTAGGGTCAGCATGGCACAATAGGGATTGAACCCCGGCCCCTGCACCTGCCTAAGCAGGTGCTTTAATCCGCTGAGCTATCTGGCCAGCCCTGGCCTGGAACTCTTAACGATCCTGCTACCTCAGCCTCCCGAGTGGTGTGTGTCATGAAACCAGGATAACAATTCACTCTTAAAGCACAATAGAGTCAGGCTCAGACACTGAGGTAGGAGCTGAAGATGGCTGGGAACTTATGGTGTCCAACTAGGGAGGACACAGGCAAGTAGGGATTAGGGGGCTGCCAGAAAATGAGGGTGTACGCCAGCTCACTGCAACATGTGTGAGCCCAAAGATTTCAGGCAAGGAGTCCTGGGGAAGTAATGTCTGAGCTGTATGTTCAGCTTTATGGGAGTTTCCAGGTCAATAGGTGCAGGTGGAGGCTGAGATGGAGGAAGTCACAAATAGGATGGCTGGGACAGCTCCCATCAGCCAGTTCAAGAGAAAGAAGACCCCCATACTCTGTGCATTTGTGTGAGAAGCCCAGCGATGCACACAGGGCCCGAGAGGCCAGATGGGACCTCACAGAATGGCAGTGAGGCAGCACAGGAGGGCCTTGGTGGGCACAGGACTGCACTGCTTTCTGGCGGTTCCTGTGGTGCTTCTGCAAAGATGGCACAGTCATTGATGACGACACAGTATTGAACAGAAACCTTCTCATGGATCGGGCACCTGAAAGGAACTTCGGTGCTAACTGGTGCTCTGCAGCTCTGTGAAACACTGACTCTGTAACTCCTGTGGCTAGCAGGGTTCACCTTGGTGCGCTTCCGCTTGTGTTTATTCCCATAGGTGCTCTGTATATGTGTGTGTGTGTATGCACGTGAGTGAGCATGTGCGTCGTGTGCGCACCCCTATGTGCCAAAGGCGATGTTATATTTTTTTCTAAACTTTTCTTTGCCAGTCTATATGTTACAGGAAAAGAATAAAACATGGACATCAGAATAATTGCACCTATGAAAACAGAACTTATTAGATTTACCAAATATGTGTGTGAGAAAACCGCAAAAAATGGGGAAATGAACATAGATGCACTAGGCACTCAAATTGTTTTTCTGAGGTGTTTCAGAATTCTTTCCACCTTATAAAAAAAAAGAAAATATTTAAAAAAGGGCCAGCGAGATGGCTCAGCTGTCTAAAGTGCCTGCTTAGGCCAACTTAGGCAACCGCAGGGATTGATCCCTGGCACCACACGTGGCACCAGCCCCGCCCCCAGGGCAAGCTGAACCAGCCATAATATATATGTTAAAAAAAATTAAGAATTCTTTCCACCTACACTAAAGCTACAACTGATAAGCATGAGTGATGATTGTGACATGTGACTCAACCTGTAGGACGTGGTTAGGTACTACTCAGAATTGTTATCCTTTTAGAATGTTTTTAAAAAGTGTGTTTGTATTAATGTCTGTTAATTCCATGAAATACTGGTTTCCGTGCAAGAATATATACCCATCGTATCCGTGCCTCCATTATTCTCCCTTTCCAATCCCTTTCCTCTCCTCCCCCTTCCTTTTTTTTTTTGACACAAGGTCTCTCACTACGCAGCTGATGCTGGTCCTGACCCTTCTGCCTCAGCCTCCAAAAGCTGTGCTCATGGGCGTGCACTCCCATGCCTGGATACCTTTTGCCTAACAATAGTTTCTCTTCCACTTTCCCGTCATGCGCTTTAGATTCCACAGATTAGGGAGAACATCTGATATTTGCTTTTTCAAGTCAGGCTTGTTTTGCAAAGAAATATTGTTGGCCCTTTATCAAGACTGGTGAATACATATAACTTACTTATTTGATGACACAGTAGTTTATGATACAGTTAAGATACTGATTTTATGTATTTCAACCACCGTTTTTGTGTATTTACCAGCTACCAGCTTTCATTCCATGCAGTAATAAAGCTTTTGTATACTGCACAGAAATTAAGCACTGACTGTATGCATCGCGGAAAATTTAGAACGCATCTCATTGCTTAAGATGGACAAAACACATTTGTGGTCACCTCTTCGGAGCGCTAGCTTTCAGTGGTTCTGCCAGCAGCAGGTCTGCTCCACTAAACTGAAGATACAGCACCACCTCCACACAGCACCACAGGGTCACCGCAGGGCACAAGCCTAGCTGCGCTCTTTTCCTTTTGAACCACAAGGAAGCTTTTGGAGCCAATCCCGTTTTCCTTTCTCCTTTGGGGTCCAGAGGTGACTAGGAGGAGGTTACAGTGGAAGTGGAAGGACTCCTGGAGGCCACGGGGGCCCCCAACTTCACAGAGTCCTTGGCCTCCAGTCTGCGAAGCACACGCACAGCGCCGGTCCAGGGCAAGAACTGCAGCACACAAGTGTTCCCCGGGACTGTTTTTAAGGGCCTGATTTCCATTCTCTTCTAATTTAAAACTGTCAATCCTTTCCTAGATTTACTGGTCACGCCTTTCCCAGCACAACGTGCTAGTACAGCACACATATCTAGACTTTACATGCACACACATACACTCAACACGTGTGTGTGCGCGCGCACACACACACACACACACACACACAGACGCGCTTTACGCGACCTGGTTCTCCAGTTTTTGTGAAAACCTCGTGTTCTCTCCGTTCTATGTTTCCCAGCCAGACGAGGCATCTCCCCACGCGGTTCTTCTAACTCTGCCACCTCTGAATGTGCTACTGCGTTTCCAGGTGGAACCATCGCTCAGACATTTTGCTTATTTCTCTTACGAAGCGATTCACGCTTAGAATGAGGGACTATGTTTTACTTATTCCACTCGCCTGACCAAAGCCTGGAACCCAGGAAAGGCCTAAATGCCGGGAGATTATTTTTCGCACAAATGAAAAGCGTAGGCAGGCCACAGTTAGGAAAAATGTACTGAAGTCTATTTGGTGATGTCGCCAGAAATTCCCACCCATGCAGAAAAAGGAAGTTTATTCCAAACTTACGAAGCCTCAGCCCAAGTTCTCCTTAGGCAGTGATAGCAGTGATGCTGCACAATCGACCGGGCTTATTAGAGGAGTTGCGCGCGGTGGGCACGCCTCTAATCCCAGCATTCTGGAAGGCTGAGGCAGGAGGACCACAAATGTGAGCACCGCTTTGGCAATTTAGCCAAACCTATAAGAAAATGAATGAATGAGGGAATGAATGAATGAATGAATGAATGATAAAAACTCTGGGGGGTGTAGCTCAATGCGGAGGCCTGGGTACTGGATTCAATCCCCAGTACCAGGAAAAGGGCGTTACACGTGGGTAAGCAATGTGCGCCTTTCTCTCCTCCTCCGCGGTCCGGCTCGCTGCAGATCTCCCGGCCGCCTTCCGCGGACGCCACGGGCTGCCGGTTCCCAGCCACACGAGGGCTCCCCGCCCTCGCGCAGACTTGCGCCCCGCCCGCCCGCGTCACGTGGGCGCGGAGCACACTCCCGCCTCGGCCTCCCCCTCGCGGCGGGGAGGGCGCGGCGCGCGGCGCACGGCGGGGAGATGCCGCGCGGGCCTGCGGCTCCCGGCCATGGCGAGGCTCGGCGCGCGCGCGCCCTGCGTCTTGCGGCTCGGCCTGGTCCTGGCGCTGCTGCGGGCGCCGCTGCTTCCTGCGGCCGCGGGCGCCGAGCTGGGCCGCTCCGACCTCAGCCTCATCCGGCAGCAGCAGCAGAAGCAGCGCGCGGAGGCCGAGGCCGAGGCCGAGGCCGAGCGGCCGGGGGCGCCCGGGGCGTCCGCTTCCCCTCCCGGACCAGGTAGGTGCGGGGATGGCGCGGCCGGGCTGGATCAGGCCCGGCCGGCAATGGGGCGCGGGGCGGGGGCGGGCGCCTGCCGGGTCCGCGGAGCGTGGGTCCAGCCCCTTCCCTCCCTCCCTTCTTCCCGCGTCCCTCCTGCCCCGGAGCGACTGCGCCCCCGCACTCAGGCGCACTCACACCCGCACACGCGCGCAGCCTCCCGTCCCTCGCGTGGGTCCGCGTCCTGCGCTCCGGATCCCGGGCGACCCTGTCGCGTCCGCCCGCGCAGCCGCTTCACCCCGGCTACGTTTAAATTTAGACTCGGAGCCAGAAATCCGGATGATTGGATTATTGCTCTCCCTCCCCATCCCAGGAAGGGCTTAAGGCATTTGGGTTGGACACCTCCGGTACAATGGGACGGAACAAAACCCAATGCCAAAGGGGTTGAGTGGCGGAGGACCGGGAAAGGAGAGGCAGAAAGGGGACGCCATCGGGCGAGACGCCGGCATCTCCATCCCTGAGAGCCGTCTCCCGGTGCTCGTGAGCTCGCGGGGCGCAGGCTTGGGGCCGGGAGAGCAAGGCGAGGCGGTGTCCGCGGGGAGCAGCCCGGGTACCATTTTCTTAGCCCTGCCCAGCCCCCAACCCGCGCAGCCCTGCTAGGGTGCCGACGCCGCCTGCTTTTTGGAAGGGTTGGTGGTGGTGGTGGTGGGGGGAGCCAACGATTTTCCAGAGGCTCAGATGAGGACATTTATTTCTGTTTTAAAATCCTGCCTAGTAACGTTATGCAAGATGCTGAGATGAGATTCCCGAGTGGAATCAGCACCCTATTTTTGTGTCGCTCGCGCATCATTAGAAAGCAGGGCTCACGCCAGCTATGATTCACCGCTCGGCCAGAGCGATTCCATTTATGCCCGCGCTGGAGCAGGGAGGAAATCGCCGAAGTGTGCCGGACGGGGAGCTTCCTGACACCTCCTAGCGAGTTCCTACTGAACGCTTGAGTGTGGCCAAAAGTCCCGAGGGAGGCGGTGCGTGCTGCTTCTCCGGCCCAGCCTTAAATATTCGGAGCCAATGCTGAGGTCTGGGCGAGGCTCTGGCTGGACCTCTGTCGGAGGGACGTGCGATTGAGTGTCTGCCCTGCAAGAGCAATTTCATAAATTAACTATGAAACAGAAGTCTGGGCGCGTGCTGACGGCTTTTATGGTTTGCGTTTGTCTTTTAGGAGTAGGAGGTATATGAGCTTTGCCCAGGATGATCAATGTATGTTGTGAAAGGGATAAATAACTAGAGTAATCCGAAACCTTTATAGGTAGAAGGCAGATTAAAAGAATTGCTCCCTGATGCCTTTGTGGGGTGTGCTGAAAAAAAAACAAAACAAACAAACAAAAAAAAACATGCTTGTTTGGGAAACTGGCAGTCTTTGTTTTGTTCACCTATTCCGTTAAATCAGATAGAGGAGTCACTAGCCTGCAGGCCAACTTAGACCCGGAGGAGTAAGGAGACTCGGACTTCTGCCTCAGGAATCTGGAGACCGGGGACATAGTGCAGTGGCACAGCACCCGCCTGGCAAGCACAGGTCCTCAGTTTGATTTCTGGTACCAAAAAACCCAGACCAAACCAAAACGAAAATGTCCTGAACGCCAGTCCAGTGGTGATAAGAGGGCAACTCAGCTGCTGTGTGTGTGTGTGTGTGAGAGGAAGCACAGCCCGTATGCAGACCATGGTAGACCAGTCCTCTGAATACCCTGTGGCCGATACCTTCCCTTAACCGATTTACTTTTTTCCAGACTGGTTCAAGGCCCGTCTGTCCTCCCACTCAGTCATTTTTTAAACCGTTTAATAGGAGCCTTTCTGCCCTCATTCTCCTCTGCTTTGCATCCATCTGTCTGTCATGCTCAGCTCCTGAAAAAAGGTCCAGAGGAGGCATCTCTTGGACACCCTTTCCCTCTCCTGCAGCCTTGTGGGAAGTGGGGGAGGGCTCTGAAGCTTAGCCACGCTGGTCCCTGTGTGTTCCGGTGTGCACCTTTTCCAGGAGCTATTTTCTGTCCGTGATTTCTTAGGCTCTCTCAGATGTCACTACCAGAGACGCCTCTCTTGACCAGTAGATGACAGATGGTGACCTGCTAACTCTTCTGCCTCTACCGTAGCTTCACTGTTCTCAGGGCTTCTTAGGGTCTGTCTTCTACTAGCACAGAGGATCTAGGACTTTGTTTTGTTCATTTCCCTTGAAGAGAATTCACTATGTGTGGACAGCATGAATCCACGAATGGGGTCTGCCAGGATCAGTGATGTTTTACTTTCTGTTTACTAAACCATCTTGTGACATTCTTCGATGGAATTTAGCATATGTATAAAGATAAAGAAATGTGATATAGAAAGATGTGTGTATTAAATATATACAATTCAGATCTTTAACATAAGTTGATTTCCGGGTTTCTCTTGTGTTATCCAGAGAACTGACTGAGGAGACTAGAGCCCACTTTCTAGGCCTGAGAAAAATGTTTTTTACTTAAGCACAGTTGTAGTCCTGTGACAGAGGGCATTAATGCACTACACGTTGAAATAGCTTTGCTTTACCCTTGTCTGGTGCTTTGGATTCTTGGGCCGTGTCCTGGGAGAGTGGTAGTATTTTTCTCAGGTGCGATTTAAAACCTTTTTTTTTTCTTTAAATACAGAGTGTTGCTTCACAGTTTGAATTTATGAGCCTCCTGCCTCAGCCTCCCCATCGCTGGGATTACAGGCATGTGCCACCATGTCTGGTTTCAGGGCCAGCATGGTATACCCTGGGTTCTGGAGCTAGCAGGGCATATGGTATTGGGGATTGAACTAGGGTCCTTGTGTTTTCCAGCTGGGCACTTCAACCGCTGAGCTATCTCCCCAGCCCTCAGGCACAATTTAGAGGACTAAGATACCATCACTACTGGGTGTAGAACTGAGCACGTGTATGCATAGTTGAGAAACAAACTAGGATTGGTCTCTACACTTTATTATTCTAAACGTTTACATGTCAGTATTGTTAAGCAAAAAGAAACTGAGGTTCTCAAAGCTTGAATATGAACTTTTAAAAACACTGGGATTTCCAGTGGGTATGCTTGCATTTTCTCTGACTTAAAAGCAGTGTGTTCGTGGGTCAGTGAGAAGACACAGAGGCCAAGGTGAAGAAGCCCCCAGGCCAGCTGTGTTCCCCAGTGTCTGCAGCAGCTCTGATTGTTCTCCAGCTGCGGCAATGTGCACGAGGAGGAGATAGTTGTGGGGCTGCTGAAGGGCGACTTGGGGGCTGGGAGAACTGAACCGGAGACAGCCTTGCCTTGTCCCTCTGGGGCTCTGTGAGGTGCAGGCGTCATGCTTGGAAGGGCAGTGAGCCACTTGTGCAATTCTCCATGCCGCGCTCAGGCACGGGGTTCTCTGTGGATCTTTAGAGAGACTTCTGCGTGTGGAGAAAGGCTGGAGGTGCATAGTTTGTTTCTGTGGTATGAAAAGTTTTCAAGACGCTTCAGGGATGTCTCTTTTTCAAGAAAGGCAGACGACCAAGACATGGAGAGAGGGGAAAGATGGGAGGGGAAGGGAGCAGCAGAAACGTGAGATGTGATGCGTACTGTAATCATTATGTGCTGCAAACATGGGCAAATGCAAATAAAAATTAAGGAAACAGCTTAACCCGAGAAGAGACCACACTGGCCCCTCAGCTTTCACTGATGAAAATCTAGGCGTTTCTGGTTTACAGCTAGCTCTGTCCACGCGTCTCTTCTACGTGGGATTTTTTTCAACATTCCTTCATTTGGAGTCACAACAGGCATGTGGAGATGTGCTTCCCTTAACTGCACTATTCCAATCTACAGGTACCGTAGTGTGACCAGTGGCTGGGTGCAGATTTGATGGGGAACCTTTAGGGGAGCCCAGAAAGCTCCCTCCTGTCCCCAGGCCAGCCCTGCTCCTCACCTGAGCAGCAGCTTGTCTGAGTCTTCTCCCCAGAGTCTCATGTTGCGTGTTCTGGGACTTGAGGGATCCTGTGTAAGGCACAGCGCCGTGCCCACCTCTCCTGCTTAGGGTAACTGCCCGAGACTTCCCTAGGACGTCAGTCCTGCTCTTGTGCTCCCCGTAGCACGTCTGTGCACTGCGGAGCCTCCTTCCGCTGTTGCAGTTGGCGCCCTGGATCACATCGGCTGCTACAGCTCTTGGGTCGTCGTCCACTGGTGTGACTGGGGAATGGAGCTGCAGCATTCTCCCCGCGCTTTCTATGTGGGCCTGCTTTCACATTTTTTTTTTTTTTTT
>PVJA010020808.1:0-36478 GCA_004027025.1 Myocastor coypus | reverse complement strand
TGAAGCCTTGCACTCTTGCTGCGTGGCCTGGAGCTGCAGAAGCCCGCGCCGCCACTGAGCCTGATTTCCAAGACAGGGCTGCGCACATCAGAGCAGCACTGCCAAAGCTTGTCCGCCAACGGTGTGTGGCCTCGTAAAAATGTTTTGCTCAGATAAATCAGAGAAGTTGTATCTTCTAGAAGACAGTTCCTACTCTGCTGTGACCCCTGAGGTCTGCTGGCCCTGGGAGGAAGGCCGCAAATGGACAAAGACAGGCTTACACGGAGTGTCCCAGAGGACCTGAGTGGGATCCGCTTTCCTGGAGGTTCTGGAGGTTCTTTTAACAAGATAAGTCAGCAGAGACTTGTATCTCATACAAAACCTAGCGGACGCCGGGCAGAGTGGCACACAGCTGCAATCGCAGCACTCGGGAGGGAGGCTGAGGCAGGAGGCTTGGCTCAGATCATGGTCAAACTGGGCTCCATCCTCAGTTCAAGACCAAGCTCAACTACATAGTGAAACCTTATCTCAAAACAAAAAAACTCAGCGATACATTTGCTTACGTATACATTGTGTATATTAAGGGACCGAGAGGCACTTAGCTGTTTCACTTTGCCAGAAGCTTCTGAAATTATTCAATTAGCTAATCTCTTCTAGCATTTCTTACTGCCCTATACCTTCCCACTGAACTTGAGCTCCTGAAAGGCACTCTGAAAACGGCAGCCCTAGCATGTTATCATCCTAGCCCCCCGCACTCCCAAACCACGGAAGCCAGCAGCCTTAGTGACAAACCCATCTGCTGTTGGAATGACTTGCACCTGACCTCAAGTCCTCCGCGCAGGGGCCGCCTCCGCCGCAGCCCCTGCCGCGGCTCCTGCTCCCACCCCTGATCCTGACTGCTCGGACTTCTGCCCTTGCCTGACCTCCTCCCCAGCACTGGTCCAGCTCCTTGGCCAGGCCACCGTCCTTATCCCCTAGGAGGCACAGGAGGGCTCTGACTTGCCCACACACAGCTCTCTGAGTTCTCGCTCTGCCCACGTTTCCACCCTTCTCCTCACGCCCAGCTCCAGCTGCTAAGCTCCCCATCACTTCAGCCATTGCTCAGGAACTGCCATGAATTTGGTAACAGAAGGAGCCCGGCCTCCCCGGAGCTGGGAGAACAGTCATTTATGGGCCCCCCGGCAAATCCAATGACTCTGCTAATAAGGACAGGGTAAGGTGGTGAGCCAAGCCCTCCACGGGAAGCTCCAGAACCTCCAGGAAAGCGGATCCCACTCAGGTCCTCTGGGACACCCCATGTAAGCCTGACTTTGTCCACTTGCGGCCTTCCTCCCAGGGCCAGCCGACCTCAGGGGTCACAGCAGAGTAGGAACTGTGCTCCAGCCCTGGGCACATGCCAGCTGGCCCTCCCTTCAAGAGGCTCCTGGGGACCCCGGGACACAGAGGAGGCCATGAGCTAGAGAAGGAGGCACCACTGGGCTGGCCATGCTCCCCGGAGACCAAGGGACTCAGGGTGTCAGCCCCAGTGTGACAGCACACAACCTTTTCACTGAGGAGAAAACACTGCAGTAGAATCTGCAAGTGGCAGGCGCTTCCACTTTCCGCTACCCAGCAAGTTGTGTGCGTTTCCCTTCACCTCACAGAGCAAACATATATACTGATATTGATCCGCTGTCCAAAGGTGATTCCTGGACAAAATTAGTCCGCAAATCATCTGCCCCGTCACCGGATGCCTTGGGGTACAAACACAGAGATGCTGTATTTTCGCAAAGCGAACCTAGCTAGCAAAAAGGCTGCACTGGGTCCAGTCCCCCCTCGGCCCAACTGCGCCTGCGCAGACAGGAGAGGCAGGCACAAGCATCGCACAGACGCTGCCAGAAGCACAGTGGTCACTCCCTGCTGACAGCAATTTTCTGCTGTATCAGGGCCTGACTAGACTGTAACCGGGAAGCAGCGACAGTTCTGGGGCGGACAGGACTTCTAAGAGCAACAGAGCTCAGAAAGAAGTTCGAGTCCCTCAGTGGGCAAAGCACATCGTCCAGCACCGTCAGTCTCTTCCCTGCATCCTCTCCTGGTTACCCAGAAACCTCTCTGCTCTTCCCTGCTATGGACACAGTCAGTGTCCTGATTCTCACCCAGAGGAGCCGTCGCATGCCGCGTGCGTTTGGTGCAGTGCCCAGGGTGGCACAAAAACAAGGAAGAGACCTCCACTCTTAGGTCACGGGCTTCCCTGCACGGAGCCATCACAGTGCGCAGAAGCAGCAGGCAGACGTGGACAGCGTGCACTTCTGCGCCCTGCTCTCGGTGTCACATGACCTGCGCATCTTTTTCGTTACCGCAGGCATCTGAGCAGTGTCACAGAGTCAGAGGAGGGTTCCAAGAAGGCCTGAGGGCAGATCCAGCCGAAGTCCATCCTTCAGCAGAAAGCGCCAAGACCGTCACTCAGAGGAGCGCATGCTGGGACCCTTGGATAACTTATGTGATGTGAATCTACAGCATAAGCAAAACTCCACTACCAGCACCCCAAAGGTGGGCTGCAGGCTCCTGCCAGGCGTGACAGTGCACGGCGGAAAGAAAGAGCAAGACAGAAAATGGCAGCACAACGGGGTCTGGGGTGGCCAGTGGTCCACGGGGAGCAGAAGGCCACGAAGCCGAGGCAGCCAGAACCATGGCATGTGCTGATCGAGGCAAAGATTGTTGGATGACCCAGCGAGCTGGGGATCCTAAGCTGATGAGGATCTTGCCCCGGAGTGCCTGCAGTCTTAGTGGCTTGGGCCTTGGCCTTGGTCTTAGCAGGTGGGAGGGGATGGCCCACTCCTAATGAGATAAGGAGAAAGGCAAACGGGCGATGCCAGTAACTCCAGGCCTCTGTTCATCCCCAAGGAAGTTTGTAAAACCGGGCCTTGTGAATCTGTGGTCCCAACACTCCAAACCATTCTCTTTGATGAAAAGATCCGGTACTCAATCCAAACAAGAGCAGAGGCCATCGCCAGCTGCCTCAGGAATGCCACGTGATGTTTCTGCTATGACCCAACGTGGGCTCTGGTCGTGCTAACCTTGCTTCATCTTCCCAGGCACCCTGAACCAGCTCACAAGGACTTCCAGGTACTCTAGAGCACAAGAGAACATCAGAAAAAACTAAACTGAGATCAGAACTGTGTGGGTAAGAATGCATGGAGGTAAGTGTGCAGAGTAGGTGTGGTGAGTGTGTTTGTGTATCTGTGTTTATCTGGCACTCATAGTTACCATAAGTTCAGATCCACGGTTCAGTCACTTCAGACAGTCAACTATTAGAATAGCTTTTCTCCATAGCATTTACTGTATTTAACTAATTTTGTTCATCAATATTTGCATAGCACTTAGTGTGCTTATATTTTGTTTAGATCAGAAAACGGCACGCTAGAGCCCGCTGGCCAAAGCCCAGCTGCCGCCTGTTTTTGTTAGGGCAGTCCCTCTGCAGCACAGCCTGCATTCTGTACATCTTGTCCACGGTTGCTTCCATTATAAGACAGCTATGCCAAAGCCCACCGGACCCACGAGGTGAGACGCACGCATTCTCTGGCCCTTCACAGAGAAAGGTGCTGCGCCCTCTTCCAAGCATGCTGCTCGTCAGCCTGCCACAGGCCTAGGGGGAAGTCCCATCCCTGGAGAAGTCCTGGCGCACGCCTAGCAAATTTAGAACACGTTAACAAGGGCTTCAGTAGCCCTACAGAGGCACAAAACTAAAAATAATTAAAGTATTCATAACATTTTAGTATTTCTATATCCAAGAAAGGAAAACCAAAAATCATATCAGAAAACAAGACTAAATCACAAGGTAATCTGGAGAGGTCATCTTGAAGGAATGTTTTAAAGAAAATATTAGAGAGAGCCGTACAACAACCAAGAGAATGAAAATAGGGTTCAAGGTGAATAAGAAGGGTCAGAGAAAATAATTGAAAAGAAAGATAAGCAAAAGACGCTGAGCATTCATTCTACTGATTCTGTGCAAAAGAAATTTTTAACAGGAAACTAACGGATGAGATGGTATCTCGCTGTAGTGTTGGTGTGCATGTCCCTGGTGGCAAAGAACACTGAGCATTTTTTCATGTATTTATTGGCCATTAATATTTCTTGAGAAGCCGGGCGTGGTGGCTCACGCCTGTAATCCCAGCACTCGGGAGGCTGAGGCAGGAGGATCAATGCGAGTTCGAGACCAGCCTGGGCTACAAAAGTGAGCTCAAGGTTAGCCTGAACTGCATAGCGAGACCCTGTCTCAAAAAGACAAAAAAATAAAAAATAAAAAAAAAATTTCTTGAGACGTATCTGTTCAGATCACCTGCTCATTTTTAATTGAATTGCTTGCTTGTTTGTGTTTAGTGTCTTGTACGTCTTACATAACTAGTCACACTAGCTGAAATAGGAAGTCTGCCTAGGTACCCACCAATAAATAAACAGAAACACAGTATATATGTGCAATGGAGCATTACGTAAGAACGGAGCCTTAATAAGAACAGAATCTCGTCTTTGGCAGAAGATGAAAGGACCTGGAACACAGTACGTTACTTAAAACAAATCAGGCACAGGAAGCCAAGTCCAGCACATTCGGTCTCCTACCTGGAGGCTGCAAGAAGCCAACGTGAGGGGGTGACAAGGACAGATGTTGGGAAGGGTGCTGGGACCAGCAGAGGGATGATGGGTTTGGTTGGCCCACACGGCGTGCATGTGTGGGAAGGGCACACTGAATTCTGATGCATGTGCACACCTGCTAATAAAAACTAAAAGCAAGCTGAGCATGCAGGTGCACGGCCTTAATCCTACGCCCTGGGAGGCCAAGACAGGAGAATTTCAAGCTCAGCCTAGGCAACTTTGCAAGGCCCTGTCTCAAATGAAACAAATAAATAAAGCTGGAAATATAGCTCAGCGTAAAGGCTGCCCTCGGCTCAATCCCCAACACCATGCAATTAATTAACCAATTAATTAGATTAAAAGGAAACAAACTAAGAAAAAATCCGATAAATATTTCTATATATAAAAGAAGATTTGAATCTAGAGGGTAAAAGGGCCTCACAGGTACAAGACAAGGTTGGCCCAGAGCCATTGCCCCTGAGACATGTCCTCATTAGACCTGGAAGATCAAGGTGAACACCCTCAGGGACCTCCAGGCAAAAAGACAAAGAGCTCCAAAGGCAAAAATTTAGATTGGACTCAGATTTCTCAAAAGCAACTATAAAGCAAGTCATCAACAGAACAGCATTTTTTCCAAAACATAAAAAGTATAAACGAGGCACCTAACTGCTGGTTCTCAGGCCTCCAGGCCAGCGAGAGCTCACTGTGGGTCCTGGAATGACCCCAGTGCCACCCATGTGGGCCCTTCCACAGCTACAGAAGGACAGGCGTCGCCCCACCAGGAATGCATGGAGGCCTGCAGAACCCGCAGTGCTGTCTCACATACACAGCCACAGAGGTCAAGCCACCAGGAGTGGGCAGTGGGCCAAGCAATGGCAAAGGAGAGATGCACGTCCTGCCACAGTGGAGGACCACAACTGAGAAGCTAGGGATTAGAGGTAGCCTCCCACAACTGTGACGAAATACCTGAGACGGGCGACTTTTAAAGAGGAAAGGTTGGCTGAGCTCCTGGTACCAGAGGTCTCAGTCCATGGTCACTGGACCCTGTGGCTTTGAGCCTGGGCAGGCAGCATAAGTCATGGCAAGAGGGCAGAGGCACAGCCTGGATCCCACTATTCCCTTCCAGGTCACGGCAGTGATGTCACTTCTTTCCAGCAGACCCTGCCTCTCAAGATCTTCCAAGTAAGGATGTCTCTCATATTTGAACTGGTTCCTTTAAAAAAAAAAAAAAAAATGCTACAGAGGACATATATGTCCTCCTGAACAAAAGCTTAAATATTTACTGTCTGACCCATTATGGACATGTTTACCGCCCCTGGAGGTCTGCAGCCAAAACAATCTGGTACCAGCTTGCCAGTAGACAAGCAGCTTATACAAGCACAGGAGAGAAAATAGGTCCACATATGTGGACAGTTGAATTTTTTTACAACGATTCAAATTAAATTAAGTGGCCAAGTGGTATCTTGTCAATGTTGGTTGCCAAAACAGTCAGATTCCCCAGGACGAAAGAACAAACTTTGTTCTATGCCCAATAGATTAACTCCAAATGAATCATGTGCATCAATGCAAAACCTGAACTATGCAGCTAAGGAATATGGCACAAGACCCTTGTGACCTCAGGCCACCAGTGACCTCTTAGAGGCAACCCTGACACAAAATCCAAAAAGAAAAAACTGATAAATTGAATTTTATCTAAATGTAAAATGTCTTCTTTCAAAAGAGGCTATGGAGAGATTAAATGGGAGAAATTTTTTCAAATAATGTATCTAACAAAAGATTTATATGCAGAATCTATAAAGAACTCTGAAAGCCCAGTAACACAAAATCCAACTGTCTATTTTTAGAGATTTGCTTTTTTGGATTTTTTCTTGTTCTCTCATAGGAAGTGAAACTCCCTTCTCATCAAAGCTCAGCCCACATGGGCTTCGTGTCCAGAAGGGGACACCGAGCCCAGGCCCTGGCTCCCTGCAAGACCCTCTCGGAGCCGCTCGTGAGTAGCAGAGGTTTAACACCATCCCTGAAAGATGTAGCCTCAAATGGGCAAAATGTTGAACACACACTTCACTAAAAATGGTGGAAGGCAGTGTGCGGTCAGACGCCCACAGCTGACAGGAGGAGGCTCACTTGTCCCGAGAGCTCAGGGCATTCAGCGACCTCCAGAGCAGGAGCATCATGGCAGAGGGCACAGGGCGGCAAGCCTGCACAGCTTGGCAGCCCAGGACCAGGGCAAGGGGACCAGACCAGAGAAGAGCAGGAGACCAGGCGCAGCACCCCGGGTCACACCACCGTGACACTCATGGAAGGGCACTTTACTCATCCCTGGTACCTTTTCATCCCATCAAGTTGGCAATCGCAAGGGCCACAGATTAAAAAATAATAATAATGCATGAAGGATGCAAAAAAGATGTTTAATATCATTGGTCAAAAGGAAATGCAAATTGAAGCCTCAGGGAGACACTACCACATACCTGACAGGATGACTAAATCTAAAAAGACTGACCACAGCAAGTGCTGGCAAAGATGTAGAAAAAGGAGCACAGTCGCCCCCTGTTGGCAGGAGTAGAAGACGGCAGAAATACTCTCAAAATATCTTGGTAGTTTCTCAAACACAGAAACAAAAACAGAGCATAAGATCAAGCATTTCCTCTCCTGGATAGTCCCAGAGGTGTGGGAAGCACGTGTCCATATAAAGACATCCTAAATGTTCGTGGCAGCTTTATTTGTTTTTTGTTTGTTTGTTTGTTTGTTTATTTTCTATGGCCAGCTCAGCCTGCCCTGGGGGCGGGGCTGATGCAGCATGTGGTGCCAAGGATTGAACTGTGGTCCCTGCGGTTGCCTAAGCAGACGCTTTAGACCACGGAGCCATGTCACCAGACCAGGTGGCAGCTTTATTTGTAACAGCAAAAGAGTGGAAGCAAAGCAATGTCTATCATCAGGCTAACAGATAAACAAACTATGAGCTGGCCACACAGCTGACTCAGCAGAGTGTTTGTGTGTGTGTGTGTGTGTGTGTGTGTGTGTGTGTGTGTGACAGAGAGAGAGAGTAGAAGGAGGGAGGGAGGGAGGGAGGGAGAGACGGAGAGAGGGAAGGAGAGAGGACAGCATACTCTGGGATTTCACCGATGTAAAATCCCGATACCTGGAAGCTGATCAGTGCTAGTGAGGCTAAGGGTGGTGCGCAGCAGGAGGAGCCGCAGGGTGGGATGCGCAGCTCACTACCTTGACTGTGACCACGGGCTCCCACACAAGCACCATCCCGAGGTTGATCACATCGCGTGCTCTAAATAATGATGCTGCAATAAGGCTATGTATAAAAATAGGGCTTATGATAAGGAGATACCACGACACTGCACCCTACAAATATGCTAATTACTATGTGTCAATTAAAATTAAAAAGAACAGATTTTTTGTGGTGTTTATTCCACTTCCGCAAAACTAAACTTTTCACAGCTTCAAGCAAATCACTGCTGAAGCCCTGAGCATTGGGGGAAGCCGAGTCCTCCCAGAGCACAAATGCAAAGCAGAGAAACGTCCACACCAACGTCACAGATCGGCAGACAGAATGCGTGGGGCCTTGGGCCTTGTCTCCCTGGGAAGCTTGGCCTCCCTCTAGCTAAAACGGCCCGCAGTGTGCAAAGTTCATAAATGCCACAGAGATGCCTTGCGTATTACGAAACCTCCATCTTCTGGGCCTCACCCCACCCCTCCTACCAAGGTTGGTTCTCACAGCAGCCCCGTGGGGTAGTTCCCTCAGCAGCGCTAGTTTTGTAGGTGAGGACCTATCTCATGATATGCAGCAGCTCAAAGAAGTGGAACCAAGGCCTGTGTCTGAAGCCTAACTGAAAGGCCTGGCTGAAGCCAGGACTCCAAATTCTACCCTGGGGGGGGGGGGGGTGGCTCGTGTCCTCCTCAGAGAAGTCGACCTGGGCCCAGACTCACCAAGCGGGTAATTACTGAGCGAGCCACCCCCAGCTTCCACATTGGATTCCTGCTCATGTAGTCCACTCTAAAAAGAAAGGAGAAAGCAGGTCCCTAAGGAGGGAAACTGCTTTCCTCAGACCCATGTGCCGTGCTCATGCCAGTTGCCGCGGGCCGCCGCCCTGCATGGGGCTGTGAGAGCACACCTATCGTCTCTGTCTTTCAAACTGACTTATCAGAAATAATTTTCTAATGGGCTGGCTCAAAACGTCTTCCTCTGCCTCACGCTCACAGAGACACACCTGCAGAGCCAGGAGAAGGCACATGAGTCTCAGCTCCTGCCTCTCGTGGGTCCTACCCTGCAGCCAACCCTGGGAGGCGGCCCCCGGGCCTCTGTGGGATCGACAGAAGAAGCTGCCCCACGTAGGTGGCAGGGGACTGGGCCGAGTCTGCCCGCCACAGGAGCTGGGGCTAGAAAGTCCAGGACAACACACTTGCCTTGGCTCGGAGCCCTGGGAAGCTCCAGAGACGCACCTGAGGCAGGGTATCTGTTCTCGAGCTGTGTCGTGCAGGTGCTCGATGCAGATCTCAAGGCCAGCATGTAAGAGACGGGAGCTCCTAACTGACCTTCAGAGCCTGCTCCTGCTGCTCCTCCTGTCTCCTCCCAAGCCTGTCTCACTCAGAGCCTCCATTTGCGCCTTCTCACAGCATAGGCTCAGTGGCCTGTGACCACTGCTGGCCTGCCGGGCCCGGCCGCTCCCCCTCCTCCGCCCACTCTCTTCCTGCAGGATGCTTTCCTCTTCCTCCAGGGAGCACAGAGCTCTGGGAAGAGGCACAGGTGGCTGCACCCTGGCTCTCGTCTGCACGGAGCTACACTGCCGTATCTGAAGTCTCGCAGAGCCCCGGCCACGGAGATCTTCCTTTGGGCTTTTCCTCCTGCACTTAGCTCCACCTGGGTCACACCTTGTCCTGGAGTGGGGCTGCAGCCAAGACACCCCATACCTCTTCATGGGGAAGTGAAGTAAGTCAGCCTCTTCCCTGCGCAGCCAGTGTCCAGCAAGAACCGTGGCCTGAGGCGAGTTCAGCTGCCCCGCAGCCAGCTCCCTGGAGCAGCAGAGCCCCAGGCCAGGTGTGGCCAGGCGCAGGCTCTCAACCTGCCCGGTGACAGAAGGGCTCTGTGCCGCTTCTGCCATCTCTGCTGGTCCACAGTGCTTTTCTGCCCCTTCCCCAGGCCAGTTCTCTGCCTGGGCCTCACAGGTGTGGTTGTCTGGGAAGAGCTTAACACCTCCCCACAGGCTGGCCACGTCCTCCGAGCTGAGAGCAGGAGAGGTCCCTTCTGTGCCACTGCAGGCACCACACTGCATAGGCTCCTGACCGCAGCACCCTGGCCAGGGTCTTCTTGGATGCCAGTCACACCCAGGACGGCCCTCCTGCCGCTGTGTAACTCAGGAGCAAATGGAAGAGGCCGGGGGCTCTGAGGCAGGGAAGGCAAATGCAGGGCTCGCAGCTGCAGACTCGGCTCTAGCCCAGATGGCCGGCCAGGTGGACCTCCCTCCCGACAACACCGACCCCTGGGCAGGATGGGAGCTGAAGTGGACAGTCGCTGTGGGCACCCAAGGAAGCATGCCGGTGCAACGTTGCCAGTTAGGGGTTGCTATAGATTTATGCACGTGCAAGACTCGTAAGCAATATTTCTGGAAGAACACCGTGAAATCCAGCTCTGGAGCAGGGAGCTGGAGGACAGGGGGATGGTGGCTTCTGAGATTTACCCCAAGCGCAGTTCCCCCCCCCAAACAGCAATTTGGACCCCTCAAAGCTAACCTACCTACAAGGAATTGTTAGGGGAGACCTGAACCTCTCCACTTGATCCTTACCTCATGGGAGCAACTGTACCCTCTTTGGGCTACGGTAACCAACAGAGCTCTGGGGGAGGGAGACAGCGTTTCCAAGGTCCTGGGAATCAACGGAGGAGAAGGCACACTCCCCCAGGACCTATGTTATCTCAGATCTCAAACAGAATGCAAGAGCAATCAGAGCTTTCCCCGGTGCGCCGATGTGGCTGTTCCAGTGGACACGGGAATGGTCAGCGGGCCCAGCACTGCACCTCACGCCCCTCACATATATGCACATAACTGGGTGTGAAGGTCACCCTCCAAGAGGGGTCACCACATCAGCCAGGGTGGGGAGCCAGCCACACCTCTCAGGCACTGATTGGAGCTGTCCACCAGCCCCTCCTTAGCACTGAGGTCAGGGTTTCATCTGGAAGCCGAAACAAAGCTCTCACCCCGCCCACTAGTAGCACACCTCCTGGAACGAAAATTCTACAGCAGGGACCTGGGGGAGGGCTGCTTAGCACCTGAAGACACTTCTCCAGTGACCTTGAACTTTTATCACCCGGGAGCTAGCATGAAATCTCTGAGTCAAGATTTATGAATAAATACCTAACCCGGAAATTAAAAGCAGTGCTGAGAGAGAAGAGTAGGCCCTTCCCAACTACAAAGTTCCTCTATGTCAATATGCCTTCTCTCTTTTCTCTTCCTCTTCCTTTCCTCTTCCTGTTTGTTTCTCTCTCCTTCCCCTCCTCCCCTTTCCTTCCCTTTCTCTTTCTCCTAATTTCCAAAATAAAGACTGGGGTACAGTCAGGTTCCTGCGGTGGTGGTGGAGAAGGGCCCCTGGGGGATCCCCCAGCAGCCCCAGGCCAGGCCCTCTCTTCCTGCACTCATGTAGTCTCCAAGGATGTGTTTCTCTGGTCGGCCTCAGGAACGCCCCAGTCTGTACCCTCTGAGCTCTGGAGCCTGCTATGCCCATAACCGGTGGTAGGAACTGCGGGTCACAGAGCGCACACCCATTCCCGGGCAGGTGCCTCGCTCGGCCTGGGCCCCGTTGCTTCCGCCAAGGCATAACCTAAGAACACGATAATCCCTGTCACCCCACCTGCTAGGGAAATCTCTGTCAGGCCGTTCTGACTCCGCCACAATGAGGGGAAACTGTAGAAAGCCACGCTGAAGCCTTCAAGTGCCGCACAACGGGGAGAGAGCCAGGCCTAGGCGTAACAGACTGAGCTGAATTAAACACACACTGCAGTTGCTTTCCTCAGTTTATCTACAGCACATTCCTGCTCCTGAGGAAAAAACAGCAGAACGCTGGGATGTCTGGTGTGGTCCAGACTTAAAGCACCTTTCCCGGTGCTGCTCAGTTTCCATTGGAAGAGAGAGGGGACAAGTGGAGGCGCTGCCCACCATGACAGCCCTGCTCTAGTGAGCAACGAGGCGGGAGGTTCTCCCAGGGGACTGTGGAGCCCAGAGCCCGGCAGCGTGCGGTGCGGACACCATTCCCAGGAACGCAGGCCTGAGGGGAGTCCAGCAAGCAGACGCGATCTGGCCCTCCTGAGTCCCAAGTCTGACTGCAGCATTCCACTGGAAATGTCACCTAAGAACGCAGAAAAGCCAAGTTCAGTAATTACAAAAGGAAAACACCCCTGCGCTTAGCAGCAATCAACACCTGTCTACACAGGCACGCGCACACACGGCGAGGTAGGGAGGTTATCACCGGTAACTCATGCAGTCTACCCACACACTGCGCCAAGGCCTGTGATATGCATATACCTGCGCACTTTGACCCAACTGACAGTGTGTGGCAGGCACAAGGGAGCAGAGCTGGCACTGCGCTGCCTGGCACCCTCCCCTCTGCAGTCATGAGACAGCCCCAAAAGTCACTCGATAGTGTTAACAGTCTATAATCTTGCTGTCTGGGCCCCCTTCAGCCTGCAGACCATGGGCTGGACATGCCTTCCCTTATCAGTACAGGACAACAACTCCCACCCATCCTGCAGTCCTCACGAGTGACCCAGAGGGGCTTAATGGTATGCAGGGGGAAGAGATGGCAAATCTTATGCTATCAGACAAAAGGAACTTGGATACCTGCAGATTCCTCTGTCTCTGGGGAGCCTTAGAAGTAACCCCCAAGGGTACTGTGAAAGGATTGTGACCCAAAAGTTCGCCCCAGATGAAACCACCAGAAATTATTTTCTTATGCAAATATTTCACAGTAACAATAAGATCCCATGCTCTGCTGTAGTGTGACTGTAACACTTGCCCTGTTGCACATGGGCCAGGACAGCTCTCCTGGCAGCATTTCAGCGGCCATCCTGTGCTTCACAGAGATGCCTTGTGACAGAGCCTGGCTCGGTCCACATCTAGTCATCGTGTTGTCGTCGTAACCCTGCTAGCGTGAGTACCCCTGGAGCCAAGTCTGTCACACTTGCCCACAGGAAAACCCCTAGAACTGTCACTACTGAGTCAACGATGCTCATCTATACCCTAGGATTTTCTTATTGGACTTGCCAAATATTCCTCCAAAAAGTAGCAAGTCATACTGCGACCAAGAGTACAAAGGCTGGTCACCACAGACCTCGAGCCGCTGTGCGTTGTCTTTTACCATTTAATACTCAGCAGTGCTATGAGTCAGAATCGGTTCTTGATGTCATTTCAACTTACATTCTTCATGCAGTCACTGGCTGATGACCGTTCTCCGTTAGGTATTACGGTGATCTGCCTATCTTTTGCCCATCCCTACCCACATGATAATTGTTTAATTCATTGGTAAACCACTCCACCTTTCCTGTTGCACAATAGGGCTTTCTCGTCAGCCAAAACTTCTGCAACTTTTTGATAACAATTCTATTCAGACACATTCTCATTTTGACAGTAATTTATGTTCCGTTCACACATTTCCCTTTAAATTTATTTTGTGAAATCTACTGCATCATAGAAACTCACCATTGTCATTTTGACCCCGCTCTATCATGTTTCCCCACTCCCCTGAGATATCCACAGACCTCACCACACTCCACTGCTGTGTTCACCTGCGCGTGCTCGCCAAAGCCACAGAACAGCGTGAGCCTGCAGGGTCGGGAGACTGCCTTGTGGGAGAACTCTCACCTGTCTCCTGCAGTTCCTCAGCTGAGGTCAGAGCTCTCAAGCATTTGTAAATGTGCTTGCACCCTTGACGGAGCCACCATTGAGTTCCCCATGTCGCCGACTCCGGGAAATGGATTAATCAAGCAGTCGTGAAAGCAAGCACACCCTTCTTGAAATGACAGCTGAAACCAGAGGGATGCTCAGAGCCGGGGAAGCCCACCAGGCTGCCATATTCCGAGCAAAGTATGATGGTTGCTTGGCATAGGGTGAAGGTGAAACAGAACAGAAACGGAAAGACCTGAGCCACCGAGGAAGCAAAATCCACAGGCCTTGGTGGTCAGTTTCACACATAAATGGTGGGCAAAGAGCGAACCGAAATAACTGCTAGGCTTCCTATGGGTAGGATCTAGAAATGTAGCCCCGGGGGCCCACAGCTGTCTGGGTGTGCATGTGTGTGTGGCGGGCCACACGCGTTCATCTTAACATTCTTCAGAAGTCCTAACCATTACCTCAACTGGTCCAGCACACTGCTGATCAGATGATTCCATGCCCCTCAGCCCTGTCTGTGCCGGGTTTGAGGATCCCACAGGTACAGACCACCCAGGGCCCAGGGCTCTTCGTTCGTAGACAGGCACCCTTGAGCCGGCAGTTTACCAGGTCCTTGTGGGACCTGACTCCCTCCAAGCTGAACCCAAAAGCCCAATTCTTTCATCGGTACGCAGATCATATTTTTGAGGGATAAATTTATAATTTTATTTTTTAAATTAGTAAATCAAGGCTTTGACTTGTCATTATAAAAACTTCACAGTGAGAAGTAACATTTCCTTAATTGTCACAAGCAAGATAGAAAAGTCCAGAGGGAATCTCAAATAAATAAATAAATGATAGGCTCACACCAAGGAGAGGACAAATATGAGGTCACATCAGGTTGTGGAAATGAGAACTTTATAGTAGCTTGAATAGAGAAAAGTGGAGAAAGTTACCCAGTGGACGCTGAATCCAGAAGAAACCTAGTAGGGTTAGTAAGGCTCATTTTCCTTGTACCTGTGGCTGCTAATGAAGTGAAGCCGAGCCACTTAGCCCCAGAAAAAATACCATTAAAATAAATGAACAAAAAAGAGCATCGTGCACAGGCATACAGACTGGCAGAGCAGAAGCAAGAGTCCAGAAATCAGCCCTGACATTCACGGTCAATCAATTTTCAGCAGAGGAGCTAGGATAATTCAGCGAGGACAGAGGCGGTTCCTCTCAATAAGCAGTACTAGAACAAGTGGATAGCCAGTGTGAATGATGCAGGTGACCTGGGCCTGGTAGGCTATCCTCTCAGCATGCAGGAAGCTAAGGCAGGAAGGCCAAGAGTTCAAGGCCAGCCTGAGCCCTGCGACTAATTTTTTGTTTGTTTGTTTGTTTGTTTTTAAATTAATTAATTAATTTATTTTTTCTTGTTTCAGAACATTTGTTTATTCACTCATTTTTTTATGGCCGGCTCAGCCTGCCCTGACGGCAGGGCTGGCGCAGCATGTGGTGCCGGGGATCGAACTGCGGTCCCTGAAGCCGCCCAAGGTTTCCCAAGCAGGCGCTTTAAACCACTGAGCCATCCCGCCAGGCCCAGTCTGGATTACATAGCAAGATCCTGTTTCCTAAAATATGGCAGGTGAAACTGGACCCCTTATGGGTGAGGGGGAGACAGAGAGACAGAGTGAGCTCTGGGCCCAGAGCCCCTCACACAGCTCACTCACTAGCCTATGCATCACCTAGTTGTATGGGCTTCAGCACCAACTCCCCACCGTGCACGCCTTCAGTGCACTCCTTGCTAAAACTCCCATTCTGCCACCTGCAGAATTCTTCTGACCTGCAAGAGCAGCAGCGTTGTATGCACGTGGCATGGGGACAGGAGTGGTGCAGCTACGGGTGTGGGCTCAGGTGCCTTACAGTGTGGGTGTAGGTGCAGGTACGGACACATAGATGAAGTCAGTTGGCCTCCACCGATACGTGATGCACCCACGCTGGCTGCCGGCAGTCAGGCTTTCCTCAGCTGTGCTAAGGCCACGTGCAGCTCTTAGGTCCCTCATAGGGGGCAAGGAAAACTGGAGCCAAAAAGAAACAGCAAGCAGCAAGCAGGCAGCAGGGAATGGCCAAGTGTGTGTTTATTAGAAAGAATCAGAAACATGCTCTCTACATAGGAGAGGGGTTGCCATAAGGCAGACACTTGAGGTGCTTAAGTCCACTGGGTTTTGTACAGGCCTGGGGTGGGCGTGCAGGACAGAAAGCCGGGAGCTCCTCATTGCAGGCAGGCCCATACTTTGTGGAATGTTTGCCTTTCAGTTGCCCTAAGGTCTCCCATTTGTTTAAAGACAACTTGGAGTGTTGTGTTTCACTAGGCTCTGAGAGGCCCATTTCGCACGCCACATCCCTTGGGCCCTGACTTTCCACTTATTTTAGACTTCCCTTCCAGGACCTGTGCCCTGTCTGCCTAACTCCCTGGCTTCCTCCACACAAGTGGAGGTGTGACGTCCAGTGGGATTTCTCATGAAATAGACTCACCTTCAAAGCTGCCTTGGAGTTGTGGCACCTCAGCCAGCGCAGTGTTTATGTAAAATGCTGCCTCACGTGTGAGCATGCGGACACTGTGCTAGCACCAGCCTATTCCAGTAATCTTGCTTATTTAAGACTTATCTTAAATAAGACCAAGCATTGGGTGTCTCAGCTTTTGATGGAGACCGCTACAAAACAGCCCCGAGCAGGACTTCACCCACTGGCTCTCCCTGTTTACTGGTGAGTCTGTCCAAGGCCTCCGCTGCTTGTTTGGACATGGGAAATGGACTCAGTAAGTGCGTCTCTGCGAGTCTCTGATCTCTACTGAGGCCTGTACTGGAGTGGGAAGCCATGAAGCCTCAAAAGATGAGGCAAGGTCAAGGCTAGGGACACCTGGCTCCAGCCTCAACCAGATGAAGGCTGCAGCTTCAGGCACTTCACTCCTGGACTTGACGTAAAGCCTTACTCAGAGAAGTCCTCGAGTGGTTCTGGCCCTTGTCAAGCATCCCCTCCCTTGATCTGCTAACAGTAAATACCGGCCACTGAGAGAAGGGCTTGGACTCAGCCCCAGAGAATCTCGAGTTCTGTGAGAGGGTTTCGATCCTCCTGGAGCCCCGCAATCATGCCGCATGTTTTTTCTCACCGGCCTTCACTGGATGCTCATTTCACACATTGCAGACCTGATTAGCCTGCAGGTCCAAATGTCTAAGGGATAATAGTAACCTGACAGCTCTCATTTTGTAATTCCTTTAAATGAAGCAGGATTTGTGGTACTGAGAATTTATTTTTTTCCTGTTATGCTCTTTCGTTCTTTTTTCTTTTTTATTGAATTTAATAAGAAATAATGTGACAGTTTCAAAACATGTTAGTAGGACACTTCCAGTACTTGATACAGTGAATATTGTTGTCCCCCTAGTAGTTATACAGAGCACAGAGTGTAGACGTGTTAAGTTTTCTGATACAAAAAAAAATTTCTTCTCATTGAACTAAGAGAAAGTAGTTGCATACATAATCCAGTGTTCCATAAGCACTGTGGGTTATTGGCAGAACTGGCAATGTCACAAGCTGTTGACTTAAGCCTTTTACAGATCAGCATACTAATCTAGCTTAACGTCTTATGCCTCATGGTCAAACATTTCTGCTGGATGGTTAAGGGCAAGTTAAAGCAAGACCTGTATAACAAAACTGTAATTTTTTTTTATCTCCCAAGGTCAGTCAAATCCCCTCAGAGTTTACTTTGAAGCCATGTACAGTGCTTTCAATGATTGATAGATAATACCAAATCCAAGTTAAGTCTAAGATGTTTGATACTCAGAAAGACAGTGATGTTAAGCTCAAGTACCTATGTTTTAGAGTAATAGTATCACCAAGCTTCTCTTCTAGAGGATTAACAACCTAAGTTTTCAAACCAAAAAATTAGAGAAAAAGAATGGCTACAAGGATAGCCAGTATTTTGGCCCTAGCCCTTCAAGGTCAATGAGGACTCAGGACATAGGAGAACCTGTACTGTAACATCCTGTAACTCAGTGGTGTCCCAAAGTTTCTGTTTGAGGAGATTGTGGGACCTCAGGGGAAAGGGATTGATGATGTATAGTGTGACTAAGGAGAGTCACCTAGAGAGAAAACATTCTCTCAGGCTGTCACAGAGAGCAAAGAGGTCAAGTAATGGCCATGACTCTTCCAGATGGCTGACACTGACAACTTATATTTTTAGAAGGGAGGAAATAGAAGAATAGAGACTAGACAATCCAGTGCCCACTGTGTGGAAGACGAAGCATGGGCAATTCCTCCAGTCAAAGATTCACCAACATGAGCAGAGCTGCATTCCTGGCAGGCGCCGCTCACATGTGACGGGTGCGTCCTCCCAGCTTTTCTGAAGCTCCAGCGTCAGGACACACCCTGTGGTCTGCATAGCACCATGCTTCTCATGCTGGAAGAAGATAAGACAAGAGGGGCAGCACCCGTATGTCTTTCCAGCTGAAATCCTAGCAGGTGTTTTGTTAACAACATAGGATTCTGTAGCAGTGCGTTTGGGGAGTCCTCAGTCCCCGGTTGCTTGTCCCAGAGATTCATTATTTTTCAGGATTATTCACTGCAAAAATGGCCATGGGCCAAGGCCCAGGAAAATTGCAGTCAACACTTGCATTCTCCATAATCCAACAGGAATGTGCAAGGAAATTCCAGGCCCTCTGAGGACCACCTCTCCCACCAGCTGCTGTCAGATTTGCCAAGAGATTCAGTGGTGTGAACAAACAAGATAATATTGGACTTCAAATGCAGCAGGGAAATAGATTATTTGCTCTTTGCCCACATGTATTAGTTACTTTTTTGCTCGTTGCTGAGACAAATACCCGACACTCAAAATGAAGGAAGGAAAGGCTTATTTAGCTCACAGTTACTGGAGGTTTCAGTCCATGTTTGGCTGGCCCAAGGCTGAGAGGAACAGAGCAGAGAGAACCCAACTCATGGCGGCGGAGCAGCAACAAAATGGTGGCAGAGACAGCAATCAATCAGGGCAGCAGAGCAGCAGCAACAGCTCGAGTCTGTCTCTCTGCCTCTCTTTATATTACATCCAGGCTCTCTGCCTTAGCCTCTGCCTTAGGCTACACCCATAATCCCAGAAGTACTTCCACCCATAATTCCATCAGTACTAAAACCCATAACCCCAGGGATCACGGATCAGGTCTCAAACTCTAGAAGTCCCCGCCCAATGACTACATGAGGCTTTAGGGGGACAACTAGACATAAACTATAACACCACATTAGCCAGACAACTCCTAATGAAAAGGACCAAAATCATTTTTTAGAAGATATGGATACATTATGCAAATTATTATGTAAATTTGATACAAATTTGCCCTTTTCTTACCAATCCTTAACAGTTTGGATTCTCGAGGGTTTTCTTCCTGTCTATTAAAGACCTCTTCACTTCTTCTCTTGCCAACTTGCTTCAATAACCAGTCCCTGGGTAGAAGCACAGCTCCCTCCAGCTGGGCGAAAGTGCCTTCAGCCTTATCTCCTCCTACAAGGGAACACACTTTCCATTATGGACCCCCAACTTCACCAGACGAAGTTCCAAGTTCCCCACCTCCAACTCCCGATTCTGAGCTTATTTCCTGTATTTGGTGTACCAGTCAATGTTTCATTCAAGAAACATAAAACACACAAGATATATAAATGTATAATCAAATTCAAATTAGGCTTATGACGGTCACCCCCAGGGGTGCATGAGGGAGCATGTGGTGTCTGCACACTGGAGAAGGAGGCGCTCAGCCCAAGTCTGGAGTTCCCTGCAGGGTCGCATGTACGTCCACACCGAAGGCTGATGGCTCTGTACTAGAAGGCTGAAGGTGCTGTGACAGAGAGTTAAAGGGTCCCTGTCACAAACTCAAGGATCTGTGCTGGAAGCAGGAGGCCACCTCTGGACTGGAGGCAAAGATGAGTGCTCCTCTGAAGAGCAGAAGCAAGTCTGGCCTTCACCATCTCCTCTTTATACCATCCAGGGGATAAGCCTCACCAGAACAGGTCCTCTGCACCCCAGGATGTAGAATTGCTCAGTCCATTGAGGTAAGCTTCTACATTTCTCTAGCTGATACAGTCAGTAAACCATTACAGTACATCTCTTGTCAATGTGACAACTGTACACATTTTTTTCTTTTCTTTTTGTATTTTTAGGGAAGGGTCTACAGGGTGTTCAGGGTCTCACTACTAGTTTGGACTCGTAGTGATCTGCCTGTTTACAGCCTCCCAAGAGCTGGGATTACAGGTGCACACCACCACGCCCAGTCTCAACTGCCATCTTAGCATGCCCCAGGGACAGGGCCAGCATGGCAGGCCTGGAGATTGAACCCCCAGACCCTGCACCTGCTTGTGTACACATTTCTGTAAACCAATCTCCCGCTACAAAGACAAACTCATGGTATGAGTTTGCCTAACATACTGTAACTTCCCAGCATACAAATGGACACAACTAATTCCCTCACCGGAAGAGAAGGTAGGCTTTCTTTGTGTGATGCTTACCCCTATTTCATAACTTGATCATTATAACGCAGGTTTGACAATCCCTAAGAAGCAATCTTGGGGCCAGGGAGATAGCTCTGTGGCACAAGTGCCTGCCTGGCAAGTGGAAGGTCATGAGTTTGAACCCTGGTCCTGCAAAAACAAACAAACAAAAAAAGCAGTCTTAGGTGTGTCAACATTATATTACATTAGAAACATATTAGGAAGCCAGGCGTGGTGGCGCACGCCTGTAATCCTAGCACTTGGGAGGCTGAGGTAGGAGGATCAGTGTGAGTTCGAGACCAGCCTAGGTTACAAAAAAGTGAGCTCAAGGCCAACCTGAACTGCATAGTGAGACCTTGCCTTAAAAAAAAAAAAAAAAAAAAAAAAAATATTAGGAGATAAATAGCACAGTGACAATTCTCTTCTCTGCAGTTGATCAGGGGTCATAGCTGGCAATTAGGACTACCTTCTTCCTCTACCCATCCTGTGTTCCCTTGGCCTTCAGCAAGTACCTTAGGAGGTCTTGGTTCTTCTCCTGGTGGAGTGACTCCTACCTTCATTCCTTAAGGCTCTGGACTATTTGTCATGCTTCCTGGGTTAGGTCATTGTAGTGTAGCATTAACTTTAATAACAGAGTGTGGTAATAGTAACAGGCCTCCTGAGGGATCTCCTGCACTTTGTGTATATTCTTTCTTTCTTCCATTGTGAAGTGGTTACCCAATTTCCCCTTGATTGTCTGGGTCAATCACCTGTGACAACACTGAGAATCCACTTTTGGCTTGTTTCCTCAGAAGCATGAGGAGAACAAAATGACCAAAGAAAGTCTTAGCTTCCAGTTCAATGGTATCATTGTTGTGTTTCCTGGTACAAGCCTTCCCCCTTCTGAAATTAAACATTTAAGGTGGTGGAACATAAGGTTGTGGAAACAAGAAGCAAAACTTTTGTTAGTGTATCACTTGGGGTAATGGTAAAGGGTAGCTTGCCTACTTCTACCCCACTCCTGGTACCAAAATCTGTCTCAGTCAGTGTTTTGCTAGAGAAACAGATATAACATAAGATATGCAAATATATAAGGGATTATAAGATTAGCTTACAATGGTCAGCCACAGAGCTGATTAAGGAAGCATGCAGAGGGTGTCTATACACTGATGACCAAAGATTTTAGTCCAAGGTCTAGAGTTCACTGCAGTGTCCTATGAAGGAAATGTTAGGATGAAAGTCTCCATTTGTTAAGCAAATGTCTTCAGGATTTTCAATATTTTGCACTGAATTTGTAGGTAGTATTGACATCTCATCAATACTACCTCTTACCCCAATGAATAGGCCGATTCAAAATGGCACCCACTGAAATTATGGTAATTGGTAAGAACAAACAAGGCAGAGAAATAAGTCAATGGTTACTAGCCAGTATGAAGATGGCCTACAAGTCCACCATTGTTACTTTTTATTCAATGTAATGATTGATTTATTGTATCAACCTCAGACATTTGGAAGCTTAACTAAATCAGCTCAGCAATTCTACGTCCTACAGTGTAGAGAACCCACCCTGGGTGGCTCATTTCCTGGATAGTATGAAGGGGAAATGAGGAAGAGCAGACTTATTTCTGCTCCTCAGAGGAGCTCCAGGCTTCACCTTCAGCTTGGACATCATCTTCTGGGTCTAGTGCAAGCTCTGCAGCTTCTACCTCAATCCTTCAGCCTTCCAACGCATGCCCCTCGGCCTGCTGTACAGACCTGCTCAAGACCCTGCAACCACACAAATAAAATGCTTCCCGATTCCACTACAGAGTCACTAGCGCGGCCAAAACCAGAAGCCGCAGGTAAGGAGTGGTTGCGGGAGTTGTGGCTTCGGGGCTTGAGTAGGAGTTGTTGATGGGTCAGAGCCTTGAGAGCCTCAGTGCTTGGGAGGAAGCCTGGCGCCGAGGGGTGGAGGGTTACCCAGGGCTGAGTGTGTTCACCCCCAGACCCGCACGCTGACATGCAGTTACCCAGGAAAGCCTCTCTTGTGTGCATCTTACCACAGTGAAGCAGAAGACAGAGAGGGTTCTTCGCCGAGCACAGAGCCAGCTCCTAGCAGAGGCATTTCCATCGCGCATGTCACCGAACAGGCGTCAAGGTCACTCCCCGGGGAAATGAACACGGCCACCCTCCAAGGTCAGTCCTTTCCTTCTTAGCAGTGACTTAAAGCGACCCCTTGCTATGACTGCTGTCGGCTTCTTGTTCTTATTGTCACCTCTTGACAGTGTGGTCATTGCAGATGCCCCAGGACACAGCAGGTAGCTGAAAGCAGTCAGAGCAGACGGCGTTCTATTTGGGGCTATTTGGAACTGTCCTGTTACCAGAAATATCCTTATTCGTGACACCTTCCCCAGCACCGGAGGAAGACACGACCCTCATTCTACCCCCTCCTTCTTTTCCCCTCCCACTCTGTTGCTTCCCTTTGCTCTTCCCTTCCTCTTCTTCCTCCTCTCCCTCCCTTTCCCCTCCCCCTCACAGTCCTGGCCCCTGAGTGTACGGCCCAGGCAAGAAGTCAAATATACAACTACACAGTCACACAATCACTACTCCGAGAAAGGCTGCAAAGAAGGCTTCCAGGAAAACAGCAACCGTGAGAGAGAACTATAAGCATTTCTATCCCTCTCACTCCAGGCACACAGGGAGACTTCTCAATAAAGGGACATTTAGGTTCCAACCAGGGAACAAGCAGTCGACAAGCACAGAAGAACACAAGGACCATGAGAATAACGGTGGTCCAAATGGAAGAGATTAGATTTGTGATTATCTGAGTGTAAGAAAGTGCTGGACTCCAGCAGACAGAGACAGAGAGAGAGAGAGAGAGAGAGAGAGAGAGAGAACGGAATCAGGAGGCACCATACAGTGACCAAAGGGAAGGCAGCAGAGGCTGAGGCCAGGGGCAGAAGCCAGAACCTGTCTTATCCAGAGGGGTCTGAGTACACTTCCCATAAACATAACACCACACAGAGTTAGATCATAAAGACCCCTGCTCCGTTCCAGCTTGGGCAGCTCCAGTCCACGGCTGACTGCTGCTGTGGCCTGTGGTGAGCAGCCAGGGTGGAAGAAACCCAAGGGGTAGTGAAGCGGCTCTGCTTACAGCCAGGAGGGGAAGAGACAAGGGACCGGGGCTCACTGTCCCTCTTGGAGGCCTGTCCCACGTGACCTGAGCATCCTACAGAGCCCCAACTCTCCAGGGCCACACCACCTTCCACTGGATTTTCACCCCATGGCCTTTGAGGCCCCTTCAGCTCCCAGCTGCAGCCACTGTCCTGACACTAAGCACAGTGCTTAGCGAGCGCTGCAGGACCAGGGAGGTTTTCATTCTGAACTCCTACTACAAAACTCATAGAACAGAGAACTACGGCGAGTCTCTGCAGTGCAGGGCTTCAGCTTCTAGTCAGTGTTCCACCCAAGACAAGGCATACAATTCCCCAGGGAGCCACATGCCCCTGCTGGAAGGTGTCTGGTGGCCATTTGATGACAACAGAGCAGAAGCCAGTCTCCCCACCTGCAACACACACTCGCAGCGAGACATCCAGGTCATCTCTCCAGCCTGATTTATCCCCACAGATGTTTTTGTTAAATCATAGAAGATTTCAGACTGAACCCATTTGTTCCTGCCCTTGAAGTGGCTCTCCGAATGGAAAACGGAGGGAGCCAGCGTCTCCTCTGCTTCGAGAACCCTAAGGGGAATACTTGCGAGGACGGTCCTCCCGAGACCGCCAATCAAGGGGAGGGCTGTGAGGGGAAAACCAGGATAGAGAGGAACAAGACCCATCCAGGCCCTGGGCACAACTGTAACTTTTGGACCCGAGTGATACCGGGCCTGTGGGAAGCAAAGGGGACAGCGCCAAGCGCCTCGGCGCCCACGAGGCTGTTCCATAGGCCAAGGCTGCTGGCCACCCAGGCTTAGTCCAGGGCTCCTGGGTCACCTGGGAATTCACCTTCCTGCATCAGGACCCCCAGAGGGGGAAAGGCGTGGCAGCAGATACACAGGCTTCTGGATAGACAGACAGACAGACAGACACGCTCAGCCCATCTTCTCTTCTCTGAACCAAGACATTGCCCTGAGGTAACTCATGTGTGTGTGTGTGTGTGTGTGTGTGTGTGTGTGTGTAAGGAAGACGAAGATCAGGGAAAGTCCCAGGCTTAGTGGCTGAACGTCACTCTCTACCTTTCCCTTTGCTAAGATGCCATATGCAGCAGGGTGGACAGATAAGGCCTCTCTCTGCCCCCAGGGGACCGAGGCACAGGAACTGTCCCATCCCTCCCTGCCTGGCTCTCCCACTGAGCTTACCCGCGGTGGTTGCTCACGCTGGCATCCTGTGGAAAGGAGAAGGTCCTCAGCAGTAAGGGCGAGGTCACCCGGAGGCAGCAGGCTGGACCCTCCAAACATCACGGCAAGGGTGGCCCTGGGTCACCCTCACCTCAGGAGACACCTGGCTGCACTGAGAGGTGTCTAGATGAGCACACTGGGCAGCAGGCAGTGGCTACAAGCCACAGAGCCCCAGGCAGAGCGTGCAGCTCAGGGAATGCAGAGCAGGGCTCCCGAGACCAGCACACTGCCTCTGTGGGCAGAGGGGAGCCAGCTCCCGTGCCTGGTGGGGGTGGGGGCAGGCTGAGACGATAGTACACAGGAGGAGGGCAGCTCCTGTGGTGTTTAGCTTGGGAGGTACTGTGGTCTAGATCTCGATGTCCCTCAAAGTTGCACGCACTCAGGCTGGGCACTGGGGAGGGGACCACCAGGGGTGCCGCATGTGGGCATGAATTCATCCACAGAGAACCACACAGCTAAGTGTGCTGCTCAGCAGGGGGGCCCTGGGGTGTGACCCAGAGGGCTCCTCTCTCCCCCAGCTCCTCCTCTTGCTCTCCGTCTCCTGGACACCACGAGGCTAGCAGATTTTCCTGCACCAGGCCCCTCTGCCATGCTGTCCTTGGAGCCAGCAGAGTACAGACTGAACCAGCAAGCTAAAATGGATCTCTCTGCCTTTACATCATGGGTGGTGGGGCCAGGTCTAGGCACCAGAAAGTGAGGAGGACAGAAGAGCATCAGTGTGAACTCAAAAGATAGAATGGCTGTTGTGATGTTCGATTTTCTATCACGCGAACAGCTTTCTTCCTATTTTAAAAATGTTTTTCACTGGGGGTGGGGTCTGTAGCCCATGGAGCATAGCACTGACTTTGTCATCAAGGTGCAGAAGCACGGGTCTGTCAGACCTGCATTTACTCTTTAGAACATTTCTATTGATGCATCATTAACTTTAATTGTATGAGATTTATTCTATAAAACAATGATAGTTCACAAGAAAAAATCACACAAATAAAGTATAGAATTTTTAACATCTTCAAATGTTTATAAAAAAGCAGCAAAATTTTTACCATACACTGTTTTTGGTGTACGTGACAGACAGACAGACAGACAGACTTGCTCTCTGTTGCCACTGTGGCTGCTGCTCCTCCCTTTTGCTCTCTGCCCTTTGCTGCCACCGTGAACTGCTGCCCTCTGCCATGTGCCGCCCTGCCTTGGAGCCAGCCGAGTATGGACGGAAACCTCCAGTAACTGTGAGTTAAATAAACCTTTGCGTCCTTCATCCTGGGTATCTGGTATTTGTCCCAGCAACAAGACCCTCCCTATATTTTCAGACCTGGCTTTGACTTTCGACCATCGTATTTTCTTGTGTGGTCATTTTGCCTAGTCCAGCATTTTGATGAGTGCAATACATGCTTACATTTCTGCGTTCCTTGTCTGCATTTCCTGCGTCCATAGGGGCCAATGCTCACGCTACTTCACTGTCCCAGGACCTGTGTATGGCTCACATGGCCGATGTCAAAGCGTCGTCACCACCATCGTCCTCTGCCAGCATCCCTCTTCTCTTACAAGAGCCTGTGTGCACCCCAGCACACCTGTCACGCCCATGCTCGAGCGACGTGATGGGCAGTTTAGCCTGGCTAATCGGGCTTTCCCGGGTGCCCCTGTGCTGAGCTGGGCTTCTTCCACCAGAAAAAAATATGGAAAGAGAACTTTTTTAAGGCAAGTCTTGGGGTGGTGTAGGTCTCTCGGACCATCTGTGATACTCAGGTAAACATACACAGAACAAGTTAGAGGAGCATGACATAACTAAGGCTCCTGCTGTGCCACTTCTGCACATGCACGCGTGTGCACACACACACACACACACAGATGTGCACACACACCTTGCTTTTCATCAGACCAGGTGGACAAAGGTTGGAGACTGAGCTATACGGGACTGAACTATTGGACACGGGGACCTCTCGCTGCATTGAGAAAGGGAGGGCGTGTCGTGCTCTGATGGCAAGAAAACACCCCAGCTGAGTACGGGTGCTGCCAGCCACCGTGCCAAAGCTGTGCATCTACTCACCACAGAGGTCAAGCAGTCCTGTTAATTAGAAAAAAATGTGGGAGCCGGGCATGGTGGCGCACACCTATAATCCCAGCACTCGGGAGGCTGAGGCAGGAGGATCGGTGCAAGTTCAAGACCAGCCTGGGCTATGAAAGTGAGCTCAAGGCCAACCAGAACTGCATCGTGAGACCCTGTCTCAAAAAGACAAAAAAAAAAAGAAAAGAAAAAGAAAAAATGTGTTTCTTGGAGAAGTCTTTGAACTAACTTCCCACAGTCCCTCTCGGCTCCCATCTTACCTCAGCAGCTCCCTCCTTGGTTTGCAAACCAAATAAATACGGTTGTCTGGTGGAGCTCTTTGTCCTTATGCCTGAGAGAGTCCTGAGCTTGCCTGGGTGCTCCAGAAATCCTTCTAGTCTCTTTTATTTAAGACACCCACTTGTTTGGGAGACGGGGCCAGGCCAAGACCCTGATACATAAGCACACGGACGGTTTGCTGTAGCCTTCGGGGAAAGTAACCAAGATGCACAGCCAGTCACCATCACGCTAAAGCACAAATTTACAGTAGAAAAGTGAGAGACGGGTCTGACAGACCCCCACATTAGGTCCTGTGAGACTGGGTGGTGGCATGCACCTGTAATCCCAGCACCTGGCACGCTGAAAACAGGAGGATTGTCCAATCCACATAGTGAGAACCTGTAGGCTCTGTAGACGCTGTACCAGATACATGAAAATGATAAATAAATAAATAAATAAATTTTTCACGCTTAGATATTTCATGGTAGGTATATATTGCCTTTACAATGGTAAAAATAAAAAACTTTATATCATTAGAATAGGAAGCCATTTTAGGGCTGGCAAGATAGCTCGTCAGACTAAGTACCTGCTTCGGCAGTACAGGGAACAGGTTCAATCCCCCATCCTGCATGCGATACCAGCCCAGCCCGTGGGACACCTGAGCCAGCAATCAAGTCTAGGCATGGAAGCCCACACATATAGTCCCAGTGCTAGGGAGACTGAAAACAGAGGGTCACTACAAGTCCAAGCTGCATAGTAAGACCCTGTACCAAATACATAAAATTAATTAATTAATTAATTAATTAACATAAAATAAGAAGCCATTTTCTCTAATAAGGAAAATCCATGAAATGGGAAAAAATATTAGCCAACTGTCCCTCAGACAAAGGACTTCTATATAGAACTACAACAAATTTCTAAAAAGAACCTCCAAAATTCAAAGACTGAGTCAAAAAATGGGCATCTAAGATGCATATACATCTCTCAGACAAAGAAATACAAATGGGAAATAAATATATAAAACAATGTTCAACATCACTGGTCATTTGAGAAATGCTCATTAAAATAGCACTGAGATTTCATCTCACCCCAGAAAGAGTGGCTGCCACCAAGAAGTCAGCCAGTGACAGATGCCAGCTGGGCTGTGGGAAAAGGGAGCCCTTCTCCACTGCTGGTGGGAGGGCAGACTGGTGCAGACACCGTGGAAATCAGTGAAGCCACTAGCCAAAATAACCCACTCCTTCTCTGAACTGTGGGTGCTGGGCGTTTTGTCCCAGTGACAGCAGGAGTGGCTGAGACCGCGTATTCGCGAGCACCCACATGAGTTACAGAGGTGTTGCTAGCGGGACTCCTGGTATCACCACAAGCAGGTAGGTTCGAACCTCTCGGTCAGCAATTTGGAAGTCTGACCTGTTTTTGTCTTGCTAAAAAAGCAACCATGGGGCTGGGGAGATAGCTCTGTGGCACAAGTGCCTGCCTGGCAAGTGCAAGGTCCTGAGTTTAAACCCCAGTTCCCCAAAATAAATAAAAAATAAAAAAGCAACCATGGCTGCTCTACTTGTTCCCCATTTTTCCGAGCCAAAGTGTGGTGGTTTCAAATATCTCGTACAGTGAGGAGCAGGAGAAACCCCTACCAAGTGACTCTATCGCAGAAGCAGTTGTGGAAGCCAAGTGTTCTGACCTCACGAATTACATTGTCTGTGACCGAGAGACAGCTGAGTCCCAGCAGAGGCCCTGCTCAGAGCTGGCGAGCTCTCTGCCCCTCGACCACCATGCAGTGGGAGCGAGTGGGGAGGGAGCTTGTCCACCACCACAAGCCCAGTGCTGCGTTTCCGGTGCAGCCGGGCGTGTGAGCACCCTCCCGCCTCGGTCTCTGGGACGCTAACGTGAGAAGGGCAGAAGGGGGTGCCATCGGGAGAGAAGATGCGGCTCATCCAGCTGTGGGGAGTCTCCACACCCCTCCAGATGCAAGACAGCATCTCCGGACACCAGCTGACACTCTGCCTGGACATCTCCAGTCCCTGAAGTTAGCATGTTCAAAACTGAGCGAATCACCCTACCAGCAGAGAGAGAGACACACACCTCTTGTCCTGCGTTTTCTCTTCCTGATAAAGTGACCTCCACTGGCCCCATCTTCCACACTCAAGGACCTCTCTCCAACTACTGCCTCTTCTGCCGCTTTGACCTTGCCAATTGCCACCTTCTGCTAATGCCACACCGTGCTGTCATCTCCCTGACTCACCGCCCTCCCCCATGCCACACTGCCAGTCCTCTGAAATCATGATTTCCACGGCCTTCCTGCTCCTGCTGTCCCCAGCTGCGGACCATGCTCCACGGCACTGGCAGGGCTGACCGTCAGAAAACGGGAAGGAAAGCCTGAGCCTGTCGCCACGATGAGGCATCTCCTGGCTCTGTGCTTGGCAGCAGAAGGGCTGTTCTCAGAGTCCACAGGCAACCTCGGCTTCCCTCTCAGCCAGATGCTCCCTGGCCCATGAAGAAACCATTCAAGGGACCCAGACCCATCTAGACCCTCCTTGGACCCCACTAGGGTCCCTTCTTGAGGAAATCCCTGAGGTGTGGCTTTTTTCATGAATTTAGTCTTTGCCCATAGTCCCTGGCATGAAACTCCTAGAACGCTTGAAATTTCCTGACTGATGATGTTGACAGCAGCCAGAACCAACTAAAACAACAGCACAGGAACTACGCATAAAATTTGCCAATTCTTCACTTCCTCAAAATAAAATTAAGATTAAAAGCAAGCTTTAAAAAGTAACAAAACAGGGGCTGGGGAGATAGCTCCGAGGCACAAGTGCCTGCTGGGCAAGTGCAAGGTCGTGAGTTTGAACCCTGGTCCCACAAAAAAAAAAAAAAAAAGTAACAAAACAGGGGCGGCGAGATGGCTCAGGGGTCTAAAGAACCTGCAGGGACCACAGTTGGATCCCTGGCACCACATGCTGCACCAGTCCCACCCCCAGGGCAGGCTGAGCTGACCATAAAAAAAAATAATAAAATAAAATATAACAAAATAAGTCCAGGGAGACAGCTCAGTAGAACAAGTGCTTTCCTGGCAAGCACAAGGCCCTGAGTTCAATCCCCAGTATCACAATAACAACAACAATAATAATAATAATAATAATAATAATAATAATAATAATTCTCTAGAATAACATACATGGAGAAGACCATAGCTACTGCATTTGCTGGATGTCTTTCCTGTGGCTTCAGATAATTCATATTTACTTTATCTTCCCAACCCTTGGTCCAGTGTATAAAAATGGGCACCCTGGCATCTTGCCACCCGGGAGCCCCAGTGACAGAACTGTAGTGCGGCCCTACCACTCTCGCCAAGCCCACAGCAGGCACTGGGAAGATCCCTGCCCAGAGACTGACTACAGCAGAGGGATACATGCCCCCCCCTCCTCGGCCTCTGGGCTAAAGCCAAATGGCACTGTGCCACAGGCCGCCCGGCCGCTGAGGCGCTATTGCTCATCCGTCAGCAAGTCCCTGGCACCAGGCTCCAGGACCAACTGCCTGCTGGGCAGAAGAAAAGAGCACGTGGGCAGCTGAGGGGGCCCTCGGGGAAGCCACGGCCGGAGACTCCCAGTCCTCAGCAGCAAACTGAACTCAGTTACAGCTATAGTGGAAAGTGTGCTCTTCTACAGGTGTTGAACAGAGCCGCGCCCACCCATTTCCAGCCAGTCCTGCCTGCTTAGAATCCAGACGAGCACACACTCCACTGCCAAGAGGCAGACGGATAAAAGTCTTGCCCATTTGGAAAACTGGAAAAAAAAAGGCATTTCAGAGAGCAGCAGTCATCGGATTCAGCTACCTGCGAAGAGCACAAGCATGTGTTCTTTTCCGCCTAGCCGGCTCGTCCTGCATCTGTGGCTCCTCCTCACATGCCCACCCTCGCAAGCTCTTTAAGTGCCCTGCGCAGCACGGCCCAGGCCAGCAGAGTCAAAGGCAGATGCCATTCAGCTCCGGGGGCACCGCTAACCTTCCGGTGCAGAGGCCAGGTCAGAGAGCACGCCTGTCTGAAGGAAAGAGACATGTCGATCTTTCCATCAGTCTGCAGGGTCATCGACAGGAACAGCACTGGGACCCTGGGAAGTTTCGGGCAGGACCTGACATTGAGGAAAACACAGCCACGTAGAAATGGTCCTTGTCCCTCGCGACCCTCCCTCTCTGTCACATCTTTCTCTCACTAATCCTGGGACCTTGATATATTTAGCTACAAGTGTCTTTTACACATCTCAAAGAACTGAAAATGTCAAGGGAACAAGTTGACAGGTTTTCTGTCACCAGACCCTGTATTTTAGAAAGTATCCAAGCCTTTCCAGAAAGGCTGGAATGTTTGCCAGTGGTAGTCAGGATGGCCTCACGCTGCTGTGGTAGAGATATCACTGTCTGCAAAAGTCACTACTTTAAAACTCCAGGTTAAAAGCAGTCCCAGGGGGTATAAGAGTTGATCCCATCTGTCTTTCTGAACTTCAGCTCCTCCGCTGTCTCTCCTGCCAGCCAGCGCCTGCTGGGCCCGTGCTCCCCCTCCGATGCACAGAGCCTACACAGGGCACAGCATAACAGCTGGGGTGCACCTAGCCCAACAGTGCTGCCCCGGCTGGCAGGGACCCAGATCCCGTGCCCAAGCCCAGGGGGCCCAGGCTGCCTGCACCTGCCTTGAGGGAGCAGCCTGACCGAGGGAGGTATCAGCCCTGGCCTCTGGGCGTCTGCACGCCAGGGCTCCTTAGACAGTGGGCTCCATTGTCGCTGTCCCCACTCCTGCAGTGAGGATGAGCTGCTTGAGGTTTATGGCAGTGACCATCGGTCCCCCATGCAGCTTCGCCCTGCAGGCTGCCCTCTCCTCGCTCCGTTTTCTTAACCAGAGAGTTCCTAAATGAGAAGCTTTGGCTAGATTTTGTATGGGCTCATGTACTAAGTGGAAGGGAAAGAGGAGACCTTAGGTGTGTCTGACCCCACACCCACTGTTACTGTTTACGTCTAGTTGTCCCCCCAAAGCCTCATGCAGTCATGGGGCAGGGACTTCTATAGATTGAGACTTGACTTGTGAGTCACCGGGATTATGTGTTTTCGTACTGATCTAGAGTTTGAGACTTGATCCATGATCCCTGGGATTATGTGTTGTAAGTACTTCTGGGATTATGGGTGTAGCCTAAGGCGGATATGCTGAGGTGGAGAGCCTGAATGTAACAGAGAGAGAGACAGAGAGACAGACTCGAGCTGTTGCTGTTGCTCTGCTGCCCTGTTTGGTTGGCTGCCTCTATCACCATTTTGTTGCTGTTCCACCGCCATGAACTGGATGCTCTCTGCCCTGCTCCACCCAGCCTTGGGCCAGCCGAATATGGAATGAAACCTCCACAAACTGTGAGTTAAATAAACCTTTCCTTCCTTCATTTTGAGTGTCAGGTATTTGTCCTAGCAATGAGTGAAAAGCAACTAAGACACCCACCAAGGTGGCCCCCGCATATGCCCTGGGCTGGGCTGAGTATTTCCCAGAAATTCTCCAGAGCTTCCTCAGGGGGAAGGAGGAGGATTGGGGATCATATCTGCCACCCAGAGCCCATTTCAGTGACTGTACGATCATTTCCGTGAGACACGCAGATGGCCAAGCAGGGGTCACCAGTAGATCCCTTCACCCGCAGTCCTGGAGGAGAGGCTCACCCCTTGGAGATGGAACACGCTGTGGATCGCAGAAACACAGGCGCACCTGGTGGGTCCTGGGCCCAGGGACACGGCAAGCAGGAAGCCTGGCCTCACAGGCTTCCATCACATGCTGAAGAAATAAGCAAGAAAAACCAAGTTGCCGGGCACGGTGGCTCACGCCTGTAATCCCAGCACTTGGGAGGCTGAGGCAGGAGGATCGGCGTGAGTTCAAGACCAGCCTGGGCTACAAAAGTGAGCTCAAGGCCAGCCTCAACGGCATAGTGAGATCCTGTCTCAAAAAGACAAAAAAAAAGGAAAACCGACTCACTTCTTAACGGCAGACTGTGGTGTGTGTGCCCAGGTAACGGAAGGCGGCGTGGCGAATAAGGGTCGGGTCCCTGGGGCTGGACTCACCGGAGACACAGAACTGCTGGGGACGGCACTGCTGTGGAAGTGGGCAAGGGCGAGGCGCCGCACGCGGTGGGTGTGCTGAAGCCGCCAAAGTACACAGCTGCAAAGGGTGACGCGGTCCGTGCTTCACACAGCTCCCGAGACAGAGGACAGGGAGAGAGAGGGGTGCCAGGCGGAGCACAGCGCTGCAGAGCCGAAGCCCTCCCCCTCGGCGTGAGGACACTCGGCGCACGGCCCTGGCCACTTCTGCGGCGGTCCCGGAAGTCCCCTTTCTAGGCGCCTTCACTCGTGCTGCGGCGGCTGCCTTGGTGCCCTAGACAGGTTCAACATGCCCGCTTGTGCACTCCTCCCTTTTTTGCTGCCTGAAGCCACGGAGTGGAAGAGGAGAGCGTTTATACTGACCTGAGGTCTGGAGGCTTCGGGCTACAGTCCCCTGACACCAAGGCAGCATGGCACAGAAGGAGAGGAAATAGTCCACGGCATGGCACGGTGGCAGGAAGCGGAGGGGTCAGGCCACGCCCCAGTGCCGCCTCCTCCCCGGCTCCACCTCCCAGCGCCACACTCGGCTCTGAACTGACCAGTGGCTGACTCCCTATCACCCGCATGAGCCGACCACCTCCCAAGGCCTGCGAGTGCGCGGGCTTTGGCCAGACCTCTGGACAGGATCCTAACTCTTTTAGGGGTCACCATGACTGTGGGGAAGCGCCAGGAGGTTAGTGGTCCAAGATCTGGTGAATAAGGTGGATAAAGACACACGGTGAAGCCGGACGTGGTGGCGCACGCCTGTAATCCCAGCACTCGGGAGGCTGAGGCAGGAGGATTGGTGCGAGTTCGAGACCAGCCTGGGCTACAAAAGTGAGCTCAGGACCAGCCTCAACTGCATAGCGAGACCCTGTCTCAAAAAGACAAAAAAAAAAAAAAAAGACACACGGCGAAATTTTCGTTTCACAAGTTTCCGTAACTGTTTAGATTAGACCCAGGGCGTTGACAGTGGAACGGTACACCGCAAGCTGCTATCTTTGCCTCACTGTTTGCTCTGTGACATCCTCTGCAGGAAGTGAGAAAAGAAGCATGAGGGTCTGCAGAGAGGAAACGTGTAAAATAAGGAATGGACGAGCACGTGTTTTTAAGGGGAACACGATGGGATTCCCAAGACGGCCGTAAATTGCGTGGCTGTAACTCTGAAGAGAAAGCCATTCATGTGGACCTGCGTTTTTGAGCGACATTCAGCTCCTTCGGAAGTAAAGGAAACAGCAGGAAGCAGTGGCTTTAGCCACACTCTGTTCACACTGAGGAGGAGACAGAGGGAGGAGGTACCAGGAACTGAGAGGCCTCAAAAAGGAGCGTGAAATCTAAGCTGAGGGCAGGGAAGTTGCCCAAGGAGCTTGGGAAGGCAACCGCCAAGGAGGATCACTGGACCCATGCAATGATCAAGGAAAGAGTGGAAATTTCAGGAACAGCTCCCGGGAAGAGAGGACAAGGGGTCATGGACGAAGACGCTAGCGGCCCCATCTAGAGCCCATCTGGACGCCACCACTGGGCTGGCTGGGAGTCAGGGAGAGTGGTTTCGCCAGTGGCTGGGTGCATAGCGAGTGTCCTTCCACTGCTGAGTCAGAGGCAGCAAGTGACATCAGGCCAGAATCCTGCTTGGAAGTGTAGTTTCTGAGAGCGGGGAGGAGATGATCTGAATCTGTTTGGAAGAGCCAGGAAGCCCAGGCTCCCCCACCCAGCCTCTACGACAGGGTGCAAGAGACTGGCTGTGGGGATTCATGGGAAGCGACCCCCCCCGCCCAGGACAGAGATTTCTGTAATAGTTCGCACAAAAGGCCAACCTTCAGATGGCAGCACTGAGCCTGCTTCCCCCTAGGCCTGACAGGATGCACGTCCATCTCTGCTGAGCCCCGGCTGGCGGAGAATCCCACCCAGAAGTCCACTGGGCATCCTCCCCCGGTGATGTCCCCTCTCAGGGGATTTTCCACCTGTTGACTCCTGAACCTCTGGAGCCATCCATCCCTGCTGGCTCTGTGTACTCAGAGCCCTGGCTGTGCTCTGTATGCCAGTCATCTCGGGTGGGGTCTTCCTGACCATCTTAGCAGAGATGACAATCCATTTCTCTCCATCGCCACCCAGGGCCTCCAGAAGGAGGACCCCACCGAGCCAGGCATGTGATCCCTGGGGTCAGTGAGTCCAGGCAAGCCTGGAGATGTGTGAGGGATCTGGGGTCTAGGGGGACTTGGCCCTGGGAGGCCCTGGCTCTTGCCTGAGGTAAACAGGGGACAAGGCATGAAGGAGCTTGGCCTGACAGCCGTGCGACTGAGGGTGCCTCCTCCACAGGACCACCACTCACAGGATGCCCTGGAGGCTGCGGCCTCCATGAAGGAAACTGAGCTGTGTGCTCCCCCTGTGGGTGCCTGG
This sequence comes from Myocastor coypus, assembly GCA_004027025.1. Lineage (NCBI taxonomy): Eukaryota > Metazoa > Chordata > Mammalia > Rodentia > Myocastoridae > Myocastor > Myocastor coypus. The sequence goes on along the minus strand of PVJA010020808.1, from coordinate 1,359 downwards.
GTCTGTCAGCTGCAGGGAGTTGGTCCTGCCTGGAAGAACACGGAAGACTCTGGTGGCTTCAGGAGCAGCTCTGCAGACCATAGAGGACGAGGTCAGGGAACACACAGGGAGCCGCGCAGGGCGTGGGAAGCCAGCAGCAGGAGGTCTGAAGAGCCTTTGCCCACTGGCCCAGCTTCCAGTCGCCATCCCGTGTGGGACAGTCAGGCCACCTCCATGTCCGCTGCCAGCCACACCAAGACCTTGGACACCAGCTCCCTCACACAAATCAGTCCTTCGGGATGCTCCCTCCACTTATGAAAAAGCATGACTTTCTTTCTGGCAGGAAACGCAGCCTGGCAACCCTCTGCCGGGACCCCTGCCTCATCCCCAGGCAGCCTCAGCCTGCAGGGTGCAGCGCACGGACAGCACACAGGACACAGCCAGAGGTGCTGCTGGGCTCTGACGAAGGCCACACTCCTCTAGGGAGGGGTGTTCTCTTAGCCTCAGCCTTGGAAAGACAAAGGCTGCGAGGTCCTAACCCTCTGTTCTCAGGCTCCTCTCAGAAAGACGCCCACAGAGGTGGCCAGGACAAAGCTCCGGCCCACACTCGTGTGTGGACAGGGACTCTTTCATCTGCTGGGACACGAGGCTAAGCGCTCTGAGAACGTCATTGTTCTCTCTTTTCCTGCCTTCAAAGGAAGGAGGGGAGAAGGGCAAAGTGATCCTGTGAGTCACTTATGGTCCAAAGTAGCCGTGGTCTTGTGGGATCCGGCCACAAGCCCTGCAGAACAGGCAGGCTGCTGCCCCCCCCTCACAGTGGTGGGGCCCACTGTGAGCTGGCCTTTCTGCGCCTCTGCACAGTGGCCATGACACTGAGTGACTCGGGATGACTATTTCTCCCCAAAGATGGTCTTGGGTGCTTCTCCTGCATCCTAGGGAGGGAGCTGCATGGCCGCTATGCTGCGCCACAGGGCTCTGCACACAGCCCAAGGCCCTCTCAGTGCTAAGAAAGGACAAGGGTGTGGGCGCGAGAGGGGGCTTGTGCCTCTGTGTACTGCGGGCCCAAGTGTGGGTGCTGTGTGTGCACAGCAGCCTGAGTGTGAGGTGTTGTGTGTGCCCAGCAGCCTGAGCATGGGCACTGTGTGTGCCCAGCAGCCTGAGCGTGGGCACTGTGTGTGCCCAGCAGCCTGAGCATGGGCACTGTGTGTGCACAGCGGGCCTGAGCATGGTGTTGTGTGTGCACAGCAGCCTGAGTGTGAGGTGTTGTGTGTGCCCAGCAGCCTGAGCGTGGGCACTGTGTGTGCCCAGCAGCCTGAGCATGGTGTTGTGTGTGCCCAGCAGCCTGAGTGTGAGGTGTTGTGTGTGCCCAGCAGCCTGAGC
>PVJA010020807.1:19193-36550 GCA_004027025.1 Myocastor coypus | reverse complement strand
TGGGTGTGGCCTGAGGCGGATAGGCTAAGGCAGAGAGCCTGATGTAATTTAAAGAGAGAGAGAGACAGAGACAGACAGACTTGCACTGTTGCTCTGCTGCCCTAATTGGTTGGCTGCTTCTGTCACCATTTTGTTGCTGTTCTGCCACCATGAACTGGATGCTCTCTGCCCTGTTCCACTCAGCCTTGGGCCAGCTGAATATGGACTGAAACCTCCGGTAACTGTGAGCTAAATAAACCTTTCCTTCCTTCATTTTGGGTGTCAGGTATTTGTCCCAGCAATGAACAGAAAGTGCCTAAGACAGAATTTGGTACCAGAGAAGTGGGGTCGTTGCTGTGACTAACCTGACCATGTGGATTACAAGCTTTTAGGAATGGCTTATGGGAAGAGATAGGAAAGGTTCAGAGATGTTGGCTACAAACAAAGTACTGGAACAGCTTCACCTAATCTGTTTGGGAGATTCTGGTCAGAACTCAGACCACAGTGCTGATAGGAAGCCTGCCTGTAAAGACCAGGCTGGTGAGGTTTCTGCTGAGAAGGACAGCATCGGTCATTGGACTCCAGATGATTTCTGCTATGGATTGGCTCAAAGTCTGTTAGAATTTTGCTTCTTCCCAGAAACTTTGCCTAAGGCTGAGATTAAGCACGGCAGACTGATTAATCTTTCAAGAGTTATTTCAAAGCAACAAACTACTGGGGCAGTGGTATGGTTGTTATTGGTGGCCTTTAGTGAGATTTATGTTGAAAATGAAGAGCAAAGAGACAAGAAGGATGATTTAAAATGTTGCGAATTTTGCCAAGAAGGAAGCACCAAGAGAGTTGTGGACTGCAAAGATGGAGCTGAAAGGATCTCCATTGCTGGGAAGGAACCAGAGAATCAAAAGTATGGCCTGAGAGCATCATAACAGGTGGTAGCTCTCCACCCTTTGCAGCCTGAGAACTGCAAAGGAGAGAGGCTTTGCCTTGAGAAGAAAGCCATAGAGACCCAAGTAACAGAATGGCGGCAGCCGCCAAACCAGGTTTCAAAATGGCCCCAGCAACTCACACTGAACTTTGATTTCTGTTGGGAGAAGAGACCCTTAATAAGTAATTAGGTCTTTAAAAGGACTGGCAAGATAGCTCTGTGGACTAAGTGCCTACTTAGACAAACACAGGGACTAGGGTTCAATTCCCAATACAATATGCCATGCCAGCCCTCCCCCCAGGTGTGCTAAGCCATGCTTGACACCAGGGAGGCTGAAAACAGAAGGATCTCCAGGAGTTGGAGCTTCCTAGAGAGATCCTGTGCCAAATATATTTTTAAGAGTAATTAGGTCTTTAAAGCAGGTACCTGTCTTTTCTTTCTTTCTTTCTTTCTCTTTCTCTCTTTTCCTTTCTTTCTTCTTAGACAAGAATTGATAAAATCACTGGATGTTGTGATGGACACTTGTAATCTCAGCACCCAGGAGGCTGAGGCAAGAAGATGGCTGCAGGTTGGAGGCAAGCCTAGTTTACATAGTTAGTTCAATGCCATTTTCTCAAAAAACAAACAGACAGACAGAGAGATAGAGAGAAAAGGAAGGAAGCGAGAGAGACAGAGAAAGAAAGAAAGAAAGAAAGAAAGAGGAAGAAAGAAAATCATTGTTTTCCTTATTGGTTTTGTTCTTATCTTTGCAAAAGAATTTATGTAATTTTTTGTTTGTTCTATTAATATCTTTCACAAGGGAGTGGACTAGTTACTGTGAGAAAGGGTACTTATAAATAGAGGCTGCACCTCATATTTTTTCTTATTTCCCATTCATCCACTTGCCTTTCCCCACTTCCCACCAGGTTACAGTGCAGCACAGTCCTTACCCAATGAGGTTGCTTGACATTAGATCTTCAGCGTCCAGAACAATAAACCAAATATGTCTTTCCGTTATAAGTGATCCCTGCTCAGTTATCCTATCACACCAACCAAAAACATGGTAAGACACTAAGTAGAGTGCCAGGGACCAGCTGCACTCGCATCACCTGGCCCCAGTTGAAGTCTACTGAATCTGAATCTGTATGTTTAACAAAGCTCCAGGGAATTCATAGGTTGTTCTACAAAAACTGAACTCCTCATTGGAGAATTTGTCCCAAAGGATATGGATAACTATTATTAGGTGTTCAAGCACTGAAATTTGGTTAAATCAGAAGTACCCTTGGGGAGTCTCACCTTCCATTGTCATAGAGACAAGATAGATGAGCGGGTAGCTCAATATTTAAAGTGCAGAGTATGTCAGTGGAAATTTCCTGAGATAATTTCAAAGAAATATACTCCCTTTCCAATGCTTTTAACAGGTATAACTAGTACATACCTTTGGCATTACTTTCTGCCTTTAGTGGGGATGAGGAGTTCTGTCAATTCTGACTTTGACTTCCTGGACTGAAAACTTAGGCCCAAAACACCTTCCTTTACATCTTCCTTTTTCATTTGTTGTTGCTATTTTTACTCATAAAACCCTTATTTGACCAGCCCAGAATGTCAAATTATTAATATATCAGTTAGGATCACATTTGCACATCCACAATAATCCAAAACAATATTTGTTAAACAATGTATACATATTTATTTATTTATTCATTTGATACATGGTCTCACTACACAGGTTGGACTCATAGTAATCCTCCTCCTGTCTCAGCTTCCCCAGCTCTGGGATTACAAGTGTGTGTCACCATGTCTGGTTTTGGTGCCCAGTACAGCATGCCTGGGGTTCTAAGGCCAGCACAACATGCAGTACTGGGATTGAACCTGGGTCCTTGCAATTGCCAGGCACGTGCTTAGACTGCTGAGCTATATCCCCAGCCGACAAGATATACATTTATGGCACCCTCACAAAGAGAAAAATTTAGCAAGATAGCACTGAGGCTAAAGAGGTAGCTACCATAAAACACTAGGAACTGCATTAGCCTTGTTGTTCTCATCACCGATGTTGCTGAAATTTTACCCATGCCATATGCTGCTTCCTAATGTTCAAGGACTCTTCCTTGAAATCTCATATTATACTTTTATTTACATATTATTGCCTAATATTTGGTGTGTATTTATACCTCATCGTGAAGGAGGCTTGGCAATGCATCATTATTATATTCTCAGAAGCCAGCACTAGACACAACCAGAACTCTGACAAAGTAAGGAGGGAATGGGTGTTTCATATCTTCATGTCTCTGGAAGATGTTTGTACTGAGGTTTGTATTTCAGTGTTGTCCTTCTGACTGTAGTATCAGGAGCAGGTTGTGTTCACGAAGAGGCAGCAGAATATGCTAGAGCTCAGATAGCCAACCGTTTGCCTTGCTTGGACACAATGAGCAAAGAAGAATTATCTCGGGCCACATACAAGATATAATGCAGTTAATTTACATAAGTAGCAAAACTATTTTAGGTGAGACATGGTAATGCACACCTGTAATCCCAGAACTCGGAAGAATGAGGCAAAAGGATCATTGAGAGTTTGAGGCCAACTTGAACTGCATAATGAAACCCTGTCTCAAAAAGACACGTAAAAGCATTTGAATTCATGAAATGGTTTTATGAAATAATTGAAGTCCAAGTCTAATAGTTAAATAAGAATATATGCGTATTTACTCAATAATAGTAATTGTCCATCTTTACAGGCACAAACATGCATAGGTAGTCGAGATGCTGTTGTGGGTGATAGCTCTGTTTACTGGCCAAGTCAAACAAGTACATGGGAGGCATGGTACACACATGATTTTTGGCTGGACTGACTGCGTCAGCCTTGCATGGCAACCTCCTTTACACAGCATTCCACTGGTGCCCACACAGTCCATGCTGGGGCATCACCAAGGTAAATCACGAAAAATGGTGACAAAAATTACACAATCATGTTAAAAATTTATGATCATGTGGGGGCTGCTCTAATAGCTATCCAAGACAAAAGGCCATGTGCTGAACATGCCTATTGTATAGCCAGAGTTGGCAAACACCACACTATAAGCTAAATCTGTCATACTGCTTAATTTTGTTAATGAAGTTGTACTGCAATGTACTTAGGTCCATATATGTGCAAGGTACCTACAGTGACAGAGTTAATAATTACAACAGAGGCCTACAAAGTCTAACTATTTGACTGTTCATAGAAAAGCTTTGCCCACCCACTGCTCTAGAGAAGCAGCAAGTAGTGTTTAGAAAAATCAACACTTTGAAGAGATATCCAGGAGGTTAAAAAGAGTGGGTGATAGTTGAGGGTGGGGATTGGAGATAGAGGGTAAAGCTCAGGTTGGAGTTGGCAGAGCACTTCTGAAATCCTAAGCATGATCCAGAGCATTAACAAATCAAGTCTCTGTATGAATGAATGCTCTTGTTTGATTTCAAGCTTATCATTGTTTTTAGTTCAGCAACTAAACCACTCAGGGTTGGAAAGCTTAGTTTTGATAATCAGAAAAAAAATTGAGTGTCCATTTGAAAAGGCAAAAAAATGAACAGTAGAACACAGTATTGAAGTATAGAATGCTGCGCTAGAAAAGTATTTTTCCTGCTTATTTGTACTCAGTGAAAATTCTTTTTAACTTTTTTTCCCCTTTGCTGCTGTACTAGCTATTGAACCCAGGGACTTGCATATGCTAAATAAGCACTCTACCTCTGAGTTACATGCCCCAGCCCATCTTTTATTTTATTGCATTGCATTGCATTGCATTTCAGTTCATTTTGAGACAGGATCTCGCTAAGATGCTAAGGGTACACTCAAACTTGCAACTCTTTTGCACCATGGATTATAAGTAAACTAACTGAGAGTAGAGGTAAAATAACTTTGTTTTGTTTCATTTGCGGTGCTGAGGATTGACCCCAAGGCCTTTGTATTGAACTACAGTGCCAGCTCTTTTTTGACTATTTTGAGACAGGATCTGGCTATGTCACTAATATAGCCAAGGAGAGCTTTAACTTAGAATCTTTCTACCTCAGCCTCCAAAGTGCTGGGCTTACATGCATACATCACCACATCTAGCTATGCTAACTTTGTTTTTTGATGCTGATTTTAAACTGCTAAAAGTACCAAAGAAAAATTATGTAACAGAACTGACAATTTCGAAAATTTTTCTTTTACATTCTTGTTAAAATTTAATTATAAAAGTAGAAGCAAAGGCTAGGGAGATAGCTCCGTGGCAGAAGTGCCTGCCTGGCAAGTGCAAGGTCATGAGTTTGAAACCCAGTCCCACCAAAAAAAAAAAAAGTAGAAGCATTATAAACTAATTTAAAAATTGAGAAAAGAAAAAGTGAGGGAAAAGCTATGTTCTACAATTACAAAAGAAGGGTGTTAATTCAGTGTGTGTTTATTTTTTTCCTTTGTAGATGTTAAACATTTTCTATTAAATTATACTTTACAAAAATTTTATGTACTATTTTCTTCACCTAAATTTTATTGCATGGGCTCACGACATAACTCCATGGCACAAGTGCCTGCCTGGCAAGTACAAAGACATGAATTTGAACCCCAGTGCCACAAAAAATTATTGTAATATTTTCTTCATTATGTGATCTTGTTGCTATCATGTTGGGTGCAAAGCCATTCTGAATATTTATGAAGGGTGCTTGGATTGCAGACATGTGAATTTCATAAGCCCTGTATTTCCTAATCATCGTAGATAACTCCTTACCATAATATCCCGAGGACATCACTCTCTACTGGAGGGGTTTACCTTACCCAGTAAAACCCAGCAGTTATCTCATTTGGGAACTAGGGATCTAATCTTGGTGTGCTGCAAAGCCCAGGAGAGTTGATGATCTTGCTTAGTGACTGTTTGTAGGACCTATTTGTAGAAGCAAGCAGCCTACTTCTTGTCACCCTAGGAGTGGTAGGCAGTTGCTATACCATACACAACAGCTTTGCATTTCCAATCTGCCTTCCAGTGGCATTTCTTTGGAACTATCATCTAGAAGACCTGCCTTTGTTTCCCACCATGTGGACAGTTGGTAGCTAACCTTAGATTAGGGAATCATTTTTTTTCTTCTAGAAATAAAAGACAAATTAGTAGATTTGTGGATTAACTGAAAATGCTAAGCAATAAATGGATTGACTTCAGAGATGTAGCAAAGCAAAATCCATTTAAGTAGCATCCAAATGAAACACATTCACTTAATAAGGGTGATTACCAGCAGACTTTGGACAGTACTTTCACTTTCCAAGAACCATTTTCTGTGATAGGATGTAAACTATACTTGTTCAGGTGAAAAATAATTCTAAATGTTATCTATTCATATGTATATATATATATATATATGCTCTCTCTATATATATATATATGCTCTCTCTATATATATATATGCTCTCTCTCTCTCTCTCTCTCTATATATATATATATATATATATGAGCATATATATATATATATATATATATATATATATATATATATATATGCTCTGGAAAGCCTCTGAATGTTGAATATTTGGTCTCTAGAATAAACTACTTTTTGTTTACATGTTTGTGTTGAGACATGATCTTGCTGTGTGGTTCAGATTGGCCTTGACTCATGGAAATCGTCTTGCCTCAGCTTTCCAAGAATACTGAGGTTACAGGCATGTACCACCACATTCAGCAGAAGATGCTCTGTTTTGTTCATGGGTTTTATTTTTTTGGGGGGGACCAGGGTTCGAACTCATGACCTTGCACTTGCCCAGCAGGCACTTGTGCCTCGGAGCTATCTCCCCAGCCCCTGTTCATGGGTTTTAGACCAACGAATTCACTGAATTTTTAGTGGCCCATTACACAGTTGAATTCCTTTTGCAAAGCTGAATGTCGTGGAGGTTTTTCAAATTAGAATAAACATAGAGCCATTTATGACCAGTGATCCCACCAGCAGGTCTAACAATGGGACTGCACCAAATAGAGGTCACTGCACACTCCATTTTTTATTGCATTAGGTTAACACAGCACAGTAGTGTTCATCCAGCATTGTGCAAGTGGGTTAATCACTGAGTCTTCAAAGCAATGCAGGAATGTATTATGAATCAGTTAGTGTTCTAAGTCATTTGCCATAAGCCAGGTTTGATTTTCATTCATTCATCATTTCCTGATCCCTGCCCCTACTGCACCTGCTCCATTGCTATGATGTTTGTTAGATGCAGTGGTGGTGAACCTCCAGTACATGAGCTGCGGCAGGCTCTGTGTCATGGAAAGGTCTAGATGGTCCACTGGACTAGAGTGTGCTTTTTTACATACAAGCATTTCTTTTCCTCTTTGTCCCCCAGGGAAGAATCTACTTTTTGAACAGTGGCCATCATTAGCTAACTCCAAGCAAAACACATGTGAGCCAGCCAGAAGGAGAAGGTTGGCTGATTATCTGCACACCAGCCTTGCCCAACTTAGGGGAAACACACTAAGGAGAAATGATCTGATCAGATCACCTTGTGGATTCGCTAATTCAACTTGCTGATGGCATTTGCTAATGGGAAATCCTTAACTATGTAATGCTTTTGCCAGTGTACACCAGGTTGGTCTAGGGTTTGTTATAGTAAATCCACCTGAAATCTACAGGTTTTTGGAGCTTGGCTAGTAGGAAAATGTCATATTTTTAATTATTATTAGGAAATTAAGATGTTTCATGATAAAAAATAGCTCATTTTGTGTGAGTGATGTCTCCCCTCTAGTGCTTGCAACACTAAGACGTGCATATGTTTAATCATCCTCTGGAATTCAATAAGAAAAAGACTACATCTTATTCTCTTCATAACAGTGTGTTCAGTACAATATATAACACCTAGAAACACTCTATAAATATTTAATTCATGTTAAAGAATGGCTATATAGTATTTGGCTAGCAAATTCCACAGAACTTCATAACCAACTGCTTTTAACCACACCTGGTACAGCTATAAGAATGCATAATAATCAAATAAAATCATAAGGACCTATATTAGTCAGGCTTTCATCACTGGGAAAAAATACCTGACATAAACATCTAAAGGAGAAAAGGTGAATTTTGTCTCATGATTACAGAGGTTCTAGTCCGTGGTCACCTACCTCTTTGGCAGAAACATCATGGTAGAATGGCACGGAAGAGAAAAATGGCTCACCTCATGGCATCCCAGAAGCAAAAAGCAGGGAAATCCAAAGAAGGAATCAACAACCAGATAGATTCCCCACAGTCATGTCCTGTCACCCATCTAAACACACTCAGGGGTATGCTTTGATAATTGCCTGCATCTTTCAAACTAGTCAAGCTGACAATCAAGATTGATTATTATAGGCTCTTAAAAAAAGAACTTTGAAGAAAAAGTAGGAGTCCTTTGCATGAATGTGTTTCAAACTTTAGAATATGTAAAAACCACTTGGGGATCCTAGCAACATGCAAGTTTGGATTGAGCATACCTGGGTGAGCCCTGAAACTGATCTTTCTTTCTTTCTTTCTTTCTTTCTTTCTTTCTTTCTTTCTTTCTTTCTTTCTTTCTTTCTTTCTTTCTTTCTTTCTTTCTTTCTCTCTTTCTTTCTTTTCTCTCTCTTTTCTTTCTTTCTTTCTCTTTCTTTCTTTCTTTCTTTCTTTCTCTCTCTCTCTCTGTCTCTCTCTCTCCTTCCTTCCTTCCTTTTTTTTTTTTTCTTTTAACTACTAGGGCTTTCACACTGAGGTATACCCCAGCCCTTTATTTGTTTGAGACAAGTTCTCATTAAATTGTTAGGTTGCTCAGGTGGGACATGATCTGGCCACTCTCCTGGCTCAGCCTGCCGGACAGCTGGGATCTTTTCTAACATTTCTATAGTCTTTCTTCACATTGAATACGTGAGGCATTAATGGCATCAGCATGACCTGAGAATTTGTGTAGGAGATGCAGAATCTCTATTGCCATCCTAGATTTTAGATTCCTGTCTTTCTCAATGATTACTTCTACCACACTCTTTGAAAAGGTCCAAGGTCTTCTTATTGATTTCTCTCAAAGATTTCATGGCCCTGGTATTTTCTTATATGCCTCTCTATCTCTATTATAATTGATCAGCTTTTTCAAGCTTATTGCTAAGGGGTAACAAACAGATTTCTGCTCCTAATACTTTTCTAAAACCACACAATCTTGAACTTTTAGTCCAGGCATGTTTGTTTAGAGACTGCCTAGCAAAAAGGCTAATAGTTTTATGCATGCAGTTTACTAGAGGGCAGAAAAATACAATATTGTATAATGGCACCCACGGGCAAGAAAAGGAATGTGAAAATTTCACCTATAATTGAGTTAAGGAACATTAGATTCAATAGGTAGCTACAGATATATATGAATTTATGTATATGTATATATGTCAGAGTCACTTTCTTTCCTGAATCTTTAATACAATTGGGCATTGATTTTAAGCTATAGCACAGAAGGGTTAATAGGTATAATTAGCCAAGAATCAGTGCCAGAGCCACTGAAATTCAAAGCTGTGAGTGAAGAAGAACATAATACTGTAAGGAGGTGAAGTCCTGGGTGGAATTTCCACCTTCAGAGAAACAATATAATTGATGCAATAACAACTCAAATAAGAAATACCATCAACACAGAGAGAGGCAGACTGACATGAAAGGATTACATGCAGTTAAATCTTAGCCTGCCAATACAGAGAAAATGTTAACTTTAGGGAAATATTATCCGCATAGGTTTTTTTTTTTTTTTTTTTGGCTTTTTGAGACAGGGTCTCGCTATGCAGTTGAGGCTGGTCCTGCGCTCACTTTTGTAGCCCAGGCTGGTCTCAAACTCGCAGCAATCCTCCTGCCTCAGCCTCCCAAGTGCTGGGATTACAGGCGTGAGCCACCACACCCGGCCCACATAGGTTTTTAAATTTGTATTTTTATAAGTCCATATTTGCAGCACATAATGTTTATATTCATTGTGGGAAGTTGGCCCACATACATAATACATCTCACTCCCTTCCTCCCCTTTTCTTTTCTTCTCCCGGCCATCTCTTGGACCCTCCTTTTTGCAAAAGATCCAGCTCTCTGGATGCTTTTCTTTAGTATGTAGCATCTAGTCCTCTAAGTCAGATTTTTATAATGCCCTTGAGGTCTACTTGCATCTGCCCTGAGTGAAAGCCCAGTAGAAGAGGTATGCTCCTTCCAGGTCCTGACTGTGTGCCTCCAGGAGCTTGGGCTTCTAGCCTTCGGTGGGTTTTCTGCTCCAGAGGAGCAGCCTGAAACCATGGCTTTTCACCCTGAGCATCCATATCAGTGAGTCACCAACGCATTTCACATATTTAACCAATCCGTCCAAAGACAACAGACACAAAATGGTCCAGATAAAGGTAAAAAGGAAGAGTCAGATGTGTAATATGGCTGTGGCTAAACTGTTAACTGCCAAAGAGGGTAAAGTGGAAAACAGAAACATAAGTCCACCAAAAGTCTGACATTGCACGTGGCTATTAAGATGTACACTTTAGCACATCCAATTCATTTTATGAAAGGAATTGAGGAAAAAATAATATAAAGATCATCCCAGGCTTTGGCTATAAACCCCCACCCTTATTTACAATTGGCACCACAGAGTTTTCACTTTCACTATCACCTTCACTACTGATTGAAATGTGGAACTGTGGATGGGCTTATAGGCACACACAGTAGCTTCACACCTGTGAAAACTGAAAAGTCGGGGGTGTGGTGGCACAAACCTATAATCCCTGCACTCAGGAGTCTGACACTGGAGGACTGGTGTGAGTCAGAGGGCAGCCTGAACTGCAGTAAATAACAAGTTTAAAGTCAGCCTGAATTATAGCCAGGTGGTCAAAACAAACAAACAAACAACAAAAAATCTGTTAAAGCAAAACCAAAATAATTTCAACAATGTTCTCCAAACTCTATTCTCAGAGTGCAAAGTCACAAAGTACATTGCTTGAAAAGCAGATTTCCAGTGTTGAGGAACAACTACTTAGCTTAACGATATTTATAGAGTTTACTTTTAATTCCAAAATTCAGCAATACTACATCCACAGAATAAGTGTTCTAAGTAGGATTTGAGCAGATGAGATTGGTTTTAGAATCAGAAAAGGGCTTGAGGAAAGCAGAAACAAAAACATACACTAGAAAGCCAGGCATGTTGACACATGCCTATAATCCCAGCACTTGGGAGGCTGAGGCAGGACTGGTGCAAGGAAACCAGCCTGGGCTACAAATAACAACAACAACAACAACAACGTCAAAACAGTAGAATGGGGTCTTTTCGAGGCAGCAGGTTCTCTCTACCCCTCCTCCTCCTGCTGACCTCCTCTTGTCTTGGCCTCTACAGTGACTTAGTGATAAGGTGGGGGTTCGTGGGAGACAGAACAATAGGGAAATAGTCAATTAGTTAATATCAGCTTACTTTAGGTTATATCTTTTGTGTAAAGATTAAAGCAGAGGGAATTTCATTATCATGTCAGGTACAATTGGGCTGAGGGGGAACTGCAGCTGTTCACTCTTTAATCCTGATTTCTCAGATAAGAAAACAAAATAAGCTTAGCCTATTAACTGAATGAGATGGAATTTTAGGGTGAATGTGACTCCATTTATATTTTTATCCTGATCTATCAGGGTTTAGTATAAGAGATTAGTCCAAAATAATGTCATCCAGCTGGGAATGGTGGCACGTGCCTATAATTATGGAGGCTCAGACAGAAGGATCCCACAGATTTTGAGACCAGTCTGGGTTACATAGTGAGTTCAAGGCCAGCTTGAACTATATGGGGTCACTCTGTCCCCAAAAGCCAACCAATCAAATAACCAACCATCCAAACAGGGGTAGCCCAAGTAACTTTGGCTCTTTAGCTGTAACATTCCATCTCTAAATAATCCTTATATTAACTAAGTCAAGGTCAACCCTTGTCTGAGACCCTTTTCATTACACCAGTTACCAGCAAGGCTTTGAGCAAATCCCTGACCTAACGCTCAAAGTTCCCACACACAGTGGAAAAGAAAAACAGACAAGAATTGCAAGAACATAGGGCTCTGTGACAATCATGGTTCTGAGAACAAAGATCACAAGGCACTCAGAAGCTTAGTATTTATTCACTAAGGAACATAAGGAGCGCATTTGTGGCTAGATGTGCTAAACAAGTGACGAGGCAGGCAAAGCTTGTAACAAAAGGAACAAAGCATTCCTGTGGACAGTGACCAGATGGGGCAATCAGGAAACTGTAGTTTCCCCAGGTGCCTTATCATCTTCAGCAGGTCTTATCTTGCCTCCTGAGGGCCAAAGCAGTCATTAGCCCTACAGCTTCTGGCTGTGACCAGAAACAAGCAGGGATTTCCACAGTCCAATCTGGCTCAAAGGGCAGGACAAGGACAAACTTGGATGTCCCCTAGACTCGTCGTCCCCAACAATGTGCAGGCTCTTTAGTATAGATAGAAGTTCTCTGGAGAACCCAAATTCAGAGAGTATGCAGAGATAAGGACCCTTCCTACTAAGCTATAATTCCCCTTAAGGCTACATAAGTTATTCTAGGTTCTTCAAAAACAGCGACTGCCTCTTGTACTTTTTTCGCCCTACAGTACCAAGTTATATGATTCGCCTAAAGCTGTATTTAATGAATGTCAACTGATTGATGTACATGAGGGACAAAGCTAGGAATTAGGAAGGGAATGCTATTCTAGAATGTAAGGGTGGGTTATTTTTTTTTAAATTCCAGGAATAATTTTCCTTCACTGCCTAGGCTTTACCCATGTAGCAAGTATTGTGAAACATTCTGAGGATTCAGTGATGATCATATTCCATCTTTTGTGGCATTTAGAGCTTAACTATTAGGAAAAAATTAATAAAACTTGTAGAACTATTTAAATACAAACTGCAACAAGTGGTAAAATAAAAACCTAGTATCACAGGAGCATTAGCATAGAAATTTAACCACATAATTCCTTCTATTTAAAATTTGTGTTTGAGTCCTTTGCCTCACTGTGTAGTTCAGGCCAGCCTTGAACTCACTATGTAGCTCAGGCTGCCCTTGAACTTGTCATAATCTTCCTGCTTCAGCATCCCAAGTGGTGGGAATATAAGCATGTGCCACCACACTTGGCACGACAGTCTTGCTATGGAGTCCATCTGGCCTTCAACTTGAAGTTATCCCGCAGTCTCAGCCTCCTAAATTCTGGGATTACAGGTGTGCGACACCATACCCAGCTAATCCATGTACATCACTGAGATGAATGACATTCTGATTGAATGATAACCTGAGGGCCATGTAGAAGTGCTGAGGGTGGGAGGCAGAGATGGAGACTAATTCCGGGCAGAAAATGGGCCTGAACTATAAGGAGGGAGACTTGAAACAACAAGCCTGGGAAGGTAATCAAAGGGCTGATTAGTCAGGGCCTTGTAGGGCAAGTTAGGAAGTTTAGTCATGGATTAAATATGAAAACCGCTTACAGGTTTGCAAGTTTTAACCAAAGCAATGATGTAAAGCTATGGATTTTCACTGGGTCCTCACTGTGACTCAATCCATATGAGAAAGGTTCATAGAAGATGCCCAGAGACCACTTGAGGTTGTTACAGGCATCCCGGAGAAAATGTAAAGTGAGGGCAGCTGTACAAAGAGAACTGGGGAAGGGGTGAGCTTTGTATTGTGAAGCATGGAAGTGAGGTTTCTAGGTGGGGTATATGGACAGCAGATAGTGTCATCCAATGAGCTGAGCTGAAAGGCAAGGCCAGAGGGTTGATCATGAGCTGGTTCTCGCATTCCAGGGCAGCCATCTGGAACTGGCAAGAATGGAGGCCACATATCTAGACTTACAACAGGGAGTATGGATTGGAAATATACAAGGTATAATGGCTAATCTAAGGCATTTGCAGCCATGGGAATGGAGGTCTCCCTTGAAGGGCAGAGAGGACAATTGTAGGCTAACTATAACAACTTAAGCAATTGTAGAGAATGATAGATGTGTAAAAGTAACTGAACAGTGTTGATAGGCATTTTAAAAAGCATAGCCGGGCGTGGTGGCGCACGCCTGTAATCCCAGCACTTGGGAGGCGGAGGCAGGAGGATCAGTGCGAGTTCGAGACCAGCCTGGGCTACAAAAGTGAGCTCAAGGCCAGCCTCAACTGCATAGTGAGACCCTGTCTCAAAAAGACAAAAAAAATAAAATAAAATAAAATAAAATAAAATAAAAAAGTAAAAAGCAGCAGTTTGCTATCTCAGAAAGCCAGTGGCTGACATTGCCAAATCCTGCATCAAGAATTCCAGGTCGTTGCTGAAGTGGCAAATTGAATGTGGCAATAGGGTCATTCCTCTTCTTTCCTTTTTATTACTTTTAATAAGAAATAGCAATATGACAGTCTCAAAATGTTAGTAGTACATTCCTAATATTTGCCACAATGCATATTGTTGTCTTTCTAGTAGTTACACAGAGCACAGGATGTAGATGTGATAATTTTTCTAATCATTATTGGTACCAAAACATTTCTTCTCGTTGAACTCAGTGAAAGTAGTACGGTCATTCCTAGACGTTCACAAGAACTGTTCTGCTAGTGTGATGGGATTGGACTTGAGAATAGGGTGAGACTGCAAGGAGAGAGACCAAAGTAGGGATGCTCTGAGGAACCTTTCTAGAGATTTGTGTAAGAGAAATTTCAGATTTCATTCTGATTTTGATTCTAAGGATGTGAGCCCTCAACTCTTAGAAAGAAGATTGTCACTGTAATCCTGGTACAGCACATACTTCAGATCCCAGCACTCTGGGAGGCTCAACAGGAGAAGTACAGGTTTGAGTTGAGCCTGGGTAGCTTAGTTACTCAGTGAGATGTAGTCTCATAGAAAAGGGTGGTGTTGGTTCTGGGGAGGAAGCTCAGTGCAGAGGCTCTAGGTTCAATTTTGAGTGCTAGAAGGGAAAGTAGAGGAATATGCCCTATTCTACCCAGTGAATATAGAACGGTAAAGAAATGTGAATATTTTCATTTTATTCATTCTCAACCTCTTATGTCTCCTAAGGCAAGAGAATATAAACATAATGCAAAAGCTAAATACATTGCTTGGTGTAAAGTGGTTTTGCATTCACCAAGATATGGATTCCCATCACCCATGAGACACCTTACAAAATTTCAAGAAAAATCCTAACAATATTGAATTCTCCTGAAAGTATTGACTTTAGATTATAACTCCCTTGTAAAATGTATCTTCACTTACCTGGACTTTCATGACTCAAATCTTAAGTCATTTAAGAAATCTGACAGTGGGTCGGCGAGATGGCTCCGCAGTCTAAAGCACCTCTTTAGACAGCCCCAGGGACCAAGGTTCAATCCACAGCACCACATGCTGGACCAGCCTCACCCCCAGGGCAGGCTGAGCCAGCCATTAAAAAAAAAGAAAAAAAAATCTGAGAGCAGTAAATACTGGATTTGCAAAGATGCATTTTTTTTTCTTACATCAATTTCATTTCAACTTTCATTTTTAGCACCATACCAGTTCAGCCACAGGCAAAAGAAAAAAAAATGGAGGGTAGAATGTGTCATACTGCTGTTATTGCCCTACTAATAACCTCCTTACTCTCCACCACAGTTAGAAGGCTGAAACCGTAAAATATAATTCACTGAAAGTTAGTTCACAAGTGAGAACAGTTTGGTGGAATTTGACTCAAGCTGTTCAATCACATTTACATGTATGGGAAAGCAGCAAAGGGCAATTTTACTGCAAATAATAAGTTGTACACAATGAGTTTGTTGCAGTGCTAGAGTGAGGGCTTTGTACAGAGCAAAAGACTCCTGGATTGAGAAAGACAAATCATTCTGCCCTTAGATTGTCCCACATCCAACAAGAAAAGGGGATCAGTATAAGGTTACGAGTTTTGAGTTTCCTGCAACCAGAAACTTAGAATGTGACATCAGGGCTGGGATTGGAGCTCAGTGGATGAGCAGTTGCCTAGCATGTACTGGGTTTGATTGTGGGTAACACAGACAGACAAAGAGACACGCACAGACACACACGTGCACACACATGTGTGCGCACACACACACCCACAAACATACCATTCCAAAAAGAATCAGGAAATCTGTGATACTTTCTCAACATACTCTAAACAATTACACCTAGGTCTAGAATCTGAAAATGTGTACTGAACTTTCTGAAATAAAAGAAGTTAAGGCAATAGAATTTGATACAAATAAAATCAGAGAGTATAAATGTTTAACATCACCCAGGTATGGAAGCGCATATCTGCCATTCTGGCTACTTAGAGTGCAGAGGAAGGACCATGACAAGTTCTAGACTAGTCTGGGAAACTTAAGACAGTGTGTCCAAATTTAAAAAAAAATAAATAAAAAGGGTTGTGGATGTAGTTTAGTAGCAAACACAAGACCCTGGATTCAACCTCCAGTACTACAAAATGAACAAGCAGTTGGAAATCTGATGCAGATCTGTGTAAGAAAATATTTTCCTTGCTTTTTCCATTTACTTTTACAGAAAATTATTATTTCTAAGAAAATATACTTTGACTGAAATGATTGTATTATTCTGAAGGAAAAGCAAAAATTGAAAATTAGTTGTTTTCACTGGAGTTTCATTTGTGGAAGCACACGACTAGTAGAAGAACCCCTTGTCCTAGCAAATTGACTCTATATAAGAATCTCTCCTGATAGCTTAATGACTTAATTATCTCAAAAACTGGTCACATACTTTCCATTAAGTTTCTTTCTTATTTATTTATGTATTTATTTATTGTCTTTTTGAGACAGGGTCTCACTATGCAGTTGAGGCTGGCCTTGAGCTCACTTTTGTAGCCCAGGCTGGTCTCGAACTTGGATCGATCCTCCTGCCTCAGCTTCCTGAGTGCTGGGATTACAGGCGTGTGCCACAAGTTTCTTTTTTTAAAACTTGAATATTTTTGTGAATTGAAACTGAGACTAGAGAAAAAGAATAAAGGTGCAACGTGTATGTACACAATGAATTTACTTATTGTGTATCACAAGCATATACTAGGAAGCATGAAAATAGAAACTTTATATATCTCTATCTATCTATCTATCTATCTATCTATCTATCTATCTATCATCTATCTATCTATCTATCTGGCCTATGACACATACTTTACTAGTTTCTGATTCCATACTGCTTGGTATGTTATTTGTGGATCTGGCAAAGTAAATATACATTATCAGGAAAAACACCTGTAAAAGCCTGTGGTATAGCTCAGCAGACTGAGTCCTTGCTTAAGGAAGCACAGTGGCTAGGGTTTGATCCCTGACACTGCATGCCATGCAGGCCCTGCTCTTGGGAACGCTGTGCTGGTGATGGAGTCCAGGAGTGGTGGCCCACACCTGTAATCTCAGCAATGGCGAGGTGGAAAGCAGGAGGATCACTCTGAGTTTGAGCTGCATAGTGAGACCATGCACACACACACACACTACGAGTCTGAGCTGCATAGTGAGACCATGCACACACACACACACACACACACACACACACACACACACACACACACACACACA
>PVJA010020807.1:0-19093 GCA_004027025.1 Myocastor coypus | reverse complement strand
CTGGCGCAGCATGTGGTGCCGGGGATCGAACCGCGGTCCCTGAAGCTGTCCGAGCTTTCCCAAGCAGGGGCTTTAGACCACTGAGCCATCCCGCCGGGCCCCTGTGATTTGGTCTTAAACTACAAGGAATACTACTTTACTGAATTATTATTATTATTATTATTATTACTATTATTATTATTATTATTATTATTATTATTAGTAGTAGTAGTAGTAGTAGTAGTTTGGTGGAAGCAGGAATCAGACTCAGGACCTTATGCTTGCCAGGCAAGCACTTATTCCACCGAGCTATACCCCTGGCCTGTTATTGAATTATTTTAGCTTTGTGTATGGGTACATTTCTAGGAGCTATGTGCTCATTACTTTCTCAAATGTTTAAAATTAAGTAAGCATAGCCACTGTAATAAAGTCTTTATCTTGAAAAATAAAATAGTAATAATAATAATAATATTAATAATAATAATGGCTAAGAGACTAGAGAAAGCCAACAAAGAGATGCACTGTTCCCAAGCTGGTGTAACAGGGACATCAGTCTACTTTCATTTGTGTAGTTATCAGTGGACCAAGAACATCACACTAGATAAAGGTGATTTCTGACTCTTCAATCTGAGAGACTGAATTGGATGGATATGCGGTCTATGCAATGTTTCTCCTTTAGCGTGAACTTGGTGCTTGGATGTGATGGGACATCAACTTCCATCGCTGAGAAAGGGTTTCCATTGAGTTAGTTCTAAAGGAGATTATCCTGGGTGAGCCTGACTTAATCAGGTGGATCATTAAGAAAGAGACTTAAGGGGCCTGCTAGATAGCTGAGTGGACTAGTGTCTGTTTAGGTAGGCACAAGAACTAGGGTTCAATCCCCAGCCTGCTGTGCTGGCCCTGCCCCTGGGGTATGTTGAGACAGTGAATGAGACTGGGTGTGGTGGTGCATGCCTGTTACCCTAGTGTTTGGGAGGCTTGAAAACAGGAAGAACACTACAAGTTTGATCTGTGTAGTGAGACCCTTGTCTAAATACATAAAACCTTCAAGAGGGAATAGTGAAACATGAAATGCTTATTCAGGGTAGAGGTCACTGAGCCTTGGAGTCATTGACAGCAGGCCTCCTTGCCAGCAAGAAATCAACAACTATAGTCCATAGCTTCCAAGAAATGAATTCAATCCACTTGTAGGCACCTAATCATCACTTGGACCTTTAAGGATGACGCAGTCAGATGACACGTTCACTTCAGATTTGCAAGGCCGTGGGCAGACAATTCAGCCATACTTCGTTGTGCTCAACCCACAGAAATTGAGATTTTAACTGATGTGGTATTTGGCTAAAATTTGTGGACATTTGTTACAAAGCAACAGAAAACTGGTATATGCTGAGTTATTAAACACATGACTTGTTTAGAACACTTGAGCATGGCTTCTGAGACAATTAGTGACAATACAGTTTACTAAATGCCCCTCAACAGACTGACACAATAACCACTGAGGATTGACACTTAACGCATGAATGTACTCCATTAAATATTCCATCAACTCACATGTTGAAACCTTCACAGTAGTCTGTGTGTAGCATAGAACCCCAAAAAATTTGCTTTCCTAGGCCTGAGTGACCATTCTGTCCCCTGCTTCTCTGCAATCCCTGTATATTTACTCCCCTTCCATTTCATAGTTTACTGCTTGGATTCACGGAAATATAGCTGGTTATCTCTGCTGGACCTTGCCACTCAATGTTTTAACCCATTACTATGTGGCAGTCCTGCGTGGTCATAACAGATAAGCATTGTGCATAGGAAACTAGTCTTAAGTCTTAGTTCTGAAATCAATTACATATTTGTGAAAGGATTGTTAGACCTTTGATCTTGTCTCTATACAAAAAGAGATCTTTTTTTTCCATACTACTGAGGGCATAAAAATGTCAGAAAATTACATTTGAAGGGCCAAATTCTCCCTCAGAATTTTTGTGTCTGAGGTCCAGAGATATTTCTACATTCTTGCCAGTTAACAAATGATATTGACATGTGCACATTATTCTACTCTTCAGGGACTAGAATGTAAGTAGGGCAGGGGAGAAATGAGACTGTTTGGACATTACAGGGAAGTAAATTTATTCAGCATTAAGATAAAATTAGGATGTCGATGTGAAAGGTCTGATGCAATTTTCCTGAGTTGCAAAGGCAAGAGGAGTATGAGGACAATCTGGAGAACTGACATGTGGGTCTAAATGAGGGGGATATTGAAGGTCAAGTGTGAAAAGCTCTAAGAAGCTAGGATGGAAGACAGCTGTATCAGCCTAACAAGGTCACCCACAATGAACCTAGTCTGTCCCTTTCGACATGTTTTTCTTCTGATGTCACAAAACCCAAGATTCCCAAGTCATAGATTCTTGTAGTCAGTTCTTTCCTAGCTGGAGATTTCTCGAGTTCTTAGAATATTGCCTGGTAGGAAGGACCATGCTCACACTCACCAGTCAGTATTATTTCTTGGTAGGTTAATGTTCTGTCTTTTTAGCTCTATTTTTATTATGATTTTCCCCAATAGATTGCACTTTCTATGCAACAGATTTTCTATCTCTACCTTTTCTCAGTATAGAAGAAGGATCTGTCCTACTTATTTGACTTTTATGGAGAGGGAGCTGCTGTTTGGAAGATTGTATCTTCTGGTGGCAAAAGGACTGACACACAAACCACCCAGAAGGCTTCCTCTGTCAATAGCTTGAGCTATCTTGTGCCCCTTCTCAGCATCCCTCCTGCCCCAGGCTAGAGCCACCGACTTGATTTTGGGAACAGTCAGTGCTACACTGTCTTCTCCACATGCCTGGAAGCCAGCGAGACATCTCCCTAGCTTGCTTCCAGCTCACACGGTCAGGAAGGCAGGAAGATAGACCATGGGGGGCAATTCGCTTACTGCACCTCTAGCAATGGGTTCCTTAATGAGCTCAAAGTCACAACAGTGGTTCCAATGCCAAGAACTGCACTCAAGATCATTCCTATCGAACACAGGCATGAAAAGAAACAGGACACACTAAAGGACAGACCCACCTGGCACAGACTGTATCTTTGAAAGCCTGAAGTACTATCCTTACAAAAATGCAAAACAGATCTACAAGGAAGCACTTTGATCTTTAAAAGGTCAGAGTAAGGCTGAACATTGTCTTGAAGATGTTTTATCAATTAGAGACCAGAGGATTTTTTCCTGATGATATTTATTTCATAAATGTAATCACTTTTCTAAAACATATTAAAATAGAAAACATGTTTTTCTGATCAATTTATACAAAGAAAATACCAATATAGTAATAAAAATACTGAAAATATATGAAAAACACCAGAACATTAGCGAAATTACACTGGCAACAACTCTAGGAATATATTTTTTTTTGTAATTGTACAATAAAGTGCTATTAAATCCAGTCAAAATTAGTGGCATAAACAATGATGGTATTATGAAATTTGAGGCTAGGTTTAACAGCAATCACAATTTTAAGCTACTTGCAGATCAAGCTAATGATATTTTGTTAATGTTCTTATGAAAAAATCTATATTCCCATGTGAAAGCTAAAATCAAAATCTAAACGCAAGTCCTTGGTAATTTGTCCATGAACATGTAATGGTATGAAAAAGAGAAAAGGAAAATTACCAAAAACAAAATACCAAACATAATCATACAAATGTAATTAGAAGCAAATGATGGCATATAAAATCAAATGCAAATATATATGATTAAGACGAGTACAAAATTTTAGTTGCTTTTGATTTTATAGTTAATTTTTGGTAATTTTTAGTCACATTTAATACACACACAAATATTAACGAGAGGTTACTAAATTCAATTGATCACACACGGATATTTTAGTAAGTCAATACAGTTTTCATATGAAACATTAAAGGGGCACCGTTAGGACAGTACAGTTCCAATCATGGCTAATTATTTCCTCATTTATTTGCTGAGGATAAAAAAATCATACACAAATACTTTGGGATTAGATTAAGGCCAAAAGTCTATCATATAAGGGGCAGCCATTGTACACACACACACACACACACACACACACACACACACACACACACACACACAAAAGGAGATACTGTGCACAGTACTTAGGGTGGACTTCTGTCCATTTCACATCTGGAGGTGGCAAACTGAAACAGAAAAGCCCAAATCAAGACAAAGGATCACACCAGTGTCCTTTTAAGGTTTTATTTCCTAGACCATTTTTGAAGGAACTGTTACATCATTCTTCATAACTTAGTTTGGGGAACCAACTTCTTCAAAATGAAAACAGGTAACACTATACTTCATAATAATAATAAGTCTCCAAACATGGCTCAGTTGAAACTCAAAATTTATTTTACAGGAAGACTATTTTTTCTTGCATATAAAGTTGAGACACAAGTTTACCAAAAAAGATCGAAACTGGCCATATGAATAAGAAAACAGACCATAATTTCTTTAGCCTCTGCTTCTGTTAAGTCTTTCTTTTCAGCAACATAGAAACTATACTGGGTGGGTATTATTGCAGCAAAGACAGAATATCAAGTCAGTCAGTTAGCCCTGGGATGAAGGTTTTACAGTCTACTATGAGCAATGTTTTTCATTTTCTAATCAAAGACCTGAAACTTGAGCTTCTATGCTTTTTGATTTTCCTTTTTACCATTACAAGATAATCCAGGCTGATTTTAACAAGGAACCTTTTTGAATCCTGAATTATATTGCTTAGAATCTCTGAAAAGTAGCTCTTTAAAGAAAAGTGTCAGCTAACACTTTTCATTTAGAAATGAGCGTGAAGATGGTGTGATCTGTAGTCCACAGAGATGCCTGTGGTGTGGAAGAATTATGCAAGGTCTTTATAACCGATTAAATAAAAAGTCCAGTGTCCAGCCATAGTGCGTAACATGAAGGTGCACAGAGATGACTGGAAGGGGAACTGGTTGGAGAGACTCCATGGAATTCAAAGAAAATCCAACCACACTTAGTTTTCCAAATTTTACCAAAATGAGTATTCATAGAAAAGCCCATGATTAATAAAAGGCAGGCTGCTAAGGAGCTCTGAGAAACAAAGGCTAAGGTGGTTTGGCATTGAAAGGTTTACATTCCAAAAGAATATTGACTATCAACTGGAATTAAGTTTCAAAATTACAAAGTCAAGGTTACATAAATTACTGTTTAAGTACATTTTCTTTTTCAATATACATGTTCTGTTATTTACATAATATAGAAAAGCTAGTAAGTTGGCTCAGCAATAATAATTCTGTCATAAAAAAGCAGATTACATTTTTTTGGCTGCACCAAAGCATGTTACTTACTTTTCAATTCAGCTCATATATTTACATAATGAAACTTAAGCTTTTGGGGCGCGGTTTTGTGTACACAAGGAGAGTGATCTAGCACTGAGCCACATCCTCAGTACAAAACTTAAGCTTTCAAAGTATTTAAATCAAAAGGAAAAATAAATTATACTTAAGCTAGTAAGGTACACAATGCATATGCCTTTACTTACTTTCCTAACTAGCTATAATCTCTACTAATAAATTTCTCCTGCAGTTTTAAACAGTTTACTTTTATTTATTGTTATTTTTTTGGGGGGGCGGCAGGAATTAAACTCAGGACCTCACGCCTGCCAGGTAGACACTGTGCCACTGAGCTATATCCCTGGCCCCTAAATAGTTTTAATTTTTAAGACAGGCATATGTTGCACCCCTCATGTGCTATATATTTCCTTTTAGGAAGCACAGATATTCAAATTGTTCAGCAGTTTGGTGGAAGTGATTTGGGTTTGTTACATTTTCCTAACAAGCTAGGAAGGAGTTACGTTTGTGTCCCGGCGCCACTTCTTTATTGGTATAATGAATAAAATGTGACAATTAAGGCAAGCAAGAGCATTGTTAAGGCAATGAGCAGCTGTTGGAACCAGATACAACGTTGAAGCTGGTCTTCAAGCTTCCTATTGCTTTCTAGTAAACGATTGAGCTGAAGAGGAAAAGGGGATGAAAGATTTGTATCAATAAAACAATTGCTAATCATGGCAATGACCAATAGGAATATTAGAAGTCCAAACACTGAAGGTATATATCCCATTTATTCTGAAAGGCAGGTAGGCAGAAATGCAAGGAGACATTCAATTTATTTAGTGGGCAAATATTTCCCAGTTTGCTTATATTTTAAAAGGTCTCATTTTCTAATTAGATGGGAGAAGACCAACCACTTCATGAAGATATATAAACCCTTGAACAACTGAGCAGGAAAATTCTTCTGTTTGCTTTACTAATGCAGGCCAATGGAAACAAGAGCTTTGTGTACGCTGGTTTGGGACTCTACCACTAAGCTACGCCTCTAGTTACTTTTTGTCTCTTTCAAATTTAAATATACCACTTAGCATCCTTCTCTGAAAGATGCAATACTGTGATACTTGACCTCTATCCCATGTTAAACTGGTCAGAGCTTTTATTGATTTCCAAAAGTAATGCCTCACCACTTACCATTCCTAATTTGGTTTCTCTTTGCAAAGAGAACACTTGGCTTTAGGTCACCTAGCATGAACAACTTGTTTTGGCTAGGAAGAACGTATACTTACTTGTAAGTATAGATCCTCACTGGTTTTATCTGACATACTAAGAGCATTGTCTTTCAAGGTAAGAGTATTTGGTTTACTGCTTTCAACAGTATGGCACCTTAACCTATGGAAATCCAAAGGAAATATAATTTAATAGTGTTAGTGAATTTTCTTATATAAGTAAAATACAAAAAAAATGGAGAGTTAAAACAGGAATCTATTAAAGAAGTAAAAGGGCTCATTCTTCTTCCCAAGTTTAATAGAGTAGCAGCACAATTTATATTTATCTATCTTCTAGCTGCCCCCACCCCCACACACATACAGTGGGTTTTGCACATGATAGGAAAAAGATTCTACCACTGAGGTACATCCTCTACCGATTTCTGGCTTCTTATTATATATGCAATACAGATTATGAATTCTGCTCTCCACCTCATGGGACTGAATGGTAAACCACTCTCCATACCAAGAGTTAAGCCCAGGAGCCTTGCATTGACAAAGTCAAACCTTCTTCCTTTTCCTTTCTTTTAAACTTCGAGTTTGTATCTCATAAAATTGCTAAGTTGCTCAGGGTGGGCTCCAACTTAATATCCTCCTACCTCAGCCTCCCAGAGTACTGGTATTACAGGTATGGGCCACCATGCCTCATTCGGTGGCAAGTTTTTCATAAAGTATTCAGTGGAGTTAATCTGAATACCTTTACTACTCATTTGAAGGCAGTCAAACTTTCCATATCATAGATAATACTTCTGTTAGTCCTTCCAGGCCAAACTACCAGGCTTCCCTCCCATTTTCTAGGAGAAAATAGTGATCTCCTGTTGACAATTACAGAGAAATCAGACCGTTATGAAAAGGGAAAACCAAGACCAAGAAAATAAAATACCTCTTATATGACAAAGCATAAAGACCACATAATACCATACTAAAGACAGAAGCACTTTCAACTTAATCTAGTATACCTCTTATACCAGCATTTCTCAACTTTTCAAAAGTCTGCCATAGCTATGCCATTGATCATCAATTCCATGAAAAAATGTCTTTAGACAACTGTTCCCTAGTGGCAAAACTAGAATACTCCAATAAATCCTAATTGTGATAAAAGAGAACCAAAGAAAAACAAAACCACAACACAGCCTTCTCTATTTTCCATTTCTCTACAACTTTTCAGACATTTCTGTCTGTCTGTCTGTCTGTCTGTCTCACACACACACACACACACACACACACACACACACACACACAGGATTTTCTCCTTTTAAATAGCATGTCATACATATCTTCCTGAGTGGTGTCTTTTATATTAATATATCAAAAATGTCTTTCCATGTCAGAATAATTTTTTTGAATGACTGTGAAATACTTTTTAACGCAGATACACACAAATGTCTTTCATTACTACCTGCTGATGTGCATTTAAGTTCTAATATTTCACTATTACAAACAGTGCTACAACCATTACTCTAGCACATGGAGTACTACTACAGGGGGATTGCCGGAACAGAGATGTACGTATGTCATCTTGACAGATTCCGATGCTTGCCTTGGTCTGCCAGCAGATTTCTATTATTAGTAACTCCCTGAAGAGCTCCAGCTCATTCATCTGGACATCCCTACAGTCTGCCAGATGTGAGAAGTGAGGGATGGTGCTTCACACAGGGAGGCACATTTCTCTGATTCTTTCACCACATTCAAGAGGCTGGGAACAAAAAACTTACAGCTTACCTATGCTCCATCACTTTGTTTCTGGGAACATCCTTCCAAAACTGAGTCAATTCTGCTTGCCCAGTGCCAGAGGAAAGCTCCATTTCTGCAGCCATGATCAGAAAGCGGTCTTGGGCTGAGACTGTTAAGCCTGTACTCCAAAAAGGGAATTATAAACAATAATCTTCGCATGGGGCTGGATGTGTGGCCCACAGCATTATTGCAGAATAAAGTATAAGGGAAAAACAAGAAAGGCAAGATGCTTCAAATGTGCAAGATAACCTCACAATTGAAGAACTTTGGCTTTTTTTGAAATCCAACTGTAACTGGTGTCACTATAAATAATTTTACTCATTTAAAAACAATTACATTTTAATGATAGAAAGGACACTGCAGACCTAGCTGACCATCTCATTTCACATGGGATAAAACAGATGCCCAGAGTCAGTAAAAGTGACTTGATGATTCTCTTAATCTCCAGATTCACTTCTGCATTCAGGGGGGACCCAGGTTCCCACTCCCCACCACAGTAGGTGAGGCCATGAGTCCTAACTCACCTCCATGGGGAGATACAACAATATCAATTGATGCACCCGGGTCACAGCTGCTATTGCTTGGCTTAACTCTGTATTTTTCTGGAGCAGTTGTTCTCACCTGTTCAGAAACACTACAGTCATAATCTGTGATATAACAACCTGACTGCTCTTTTGGGGAAATAAAACTGATTTTCTAAAAAATCAGCACATAGTAACAAAGGGTCTACCTTGGTGGCTGCTCTGGTTTATATTCAGAAGTTCCTGCAAAATCTCTTGAGCTCATAGGTGGAACTACTGGTAATGTCTGGATCATGGGTGTATGGTACTGGGTTAGTCCATTAATGGGTTTATACTTGGGTATGATGTTGGAAGGTGAAGTCTGACGGAAGAAGGTGGGTTACTGTGGGTGTGGCCCTTAATATATATGGCATCTCTCCTTCCCTTGCTGCTTTCAACCCGCCATGCCTTGAGCTACTCTTCTGCCATGCCACCTTCCCTTGGAGCCAGCCAGTTATGGGACTGAAACTTCTACAAATTGTGAGCTACCTTGAGTTGTGAGTGTTGGGTATTGTGTCTCGGTGATAAGACAGAAACCATATTGACTAGGGATAGAATATATTTTTTCACAAAAAGCATTTCAACCACCTAAAAAAGTACTTTTTCCTGTTTTGTGATACTAGGTGACTAAACTCAAGGCCTTTACACTGTGCTACACCCCCAGCTCTTTCTCTGGTATTATTTTAAGACAGTCATACTAAGTTGCTGGCTTGCCTAGGCTGGGCTCCAACTTGCACTCCTCTTGCTTCAGGATCCCACAGTGTGGGATGTATAGGTGTGCACCACCATGCCAGGCTCTGAAAGATACTTCTTTTATTAAGTCCTATTGTCACTTAGACTTCTTCTTGGGAGAAAGAGAAAAAAACACACCAAAACCCATCTGTTAAATATTTATTCTGCCTGAAATTCCGTAGCTTGAATATAATGATGCAAATATATAAAATAGAATGTACATTGTATCATATGTTATAACAGTACAGAAATTCATTACGTGGATGGCCAAAGCCTACCCAGAACATCGTAGTTGCTATAGGAGATTTAAGAAAGAAATGCCTACAATATGGGTGTTAGACTCAGTATTGTAATTTTAATATTCAGTAAAAGTTTAGTAGCCAATATAAACTATAGGTCAGAAAATATGCTCTTGATTTTGTAACTTTATCTCTCACTGCTGCTGTGAATTAAATTATTTATAGATAGTAATGAGGAATGATTTTTCTTGGGCTTTTATTTATGACAAACATTAAATCCCAGGAATATGGATATTAGTCTATTAGTGCTCATTAAAGCTTAAGATACAGATCCTAGGGGAAATTTTACAAGATCTATGGTTCTTGGATTGAAGTAGAAGGTAGTACAACATGCCTAAAATATCAGAAATGGAAATACTGTGAAAGTTGAAGTTTTACACAGGACTGTTCAGTATTCAGTTACCAATCTTTCAATTAGAACATGTGCCAATTCATTTCCCATGTCACAGTTTCACACATAATTGATCATAGCTTTAAGATACCTACCTTAAATGCAACTACATTTTTAGTTACATTTGTTAACACTATTAGTGTTTTCTTCTCTCCAGATTCAGTACTTCCAAAATATAATTCTTCTGCTGGACTAGGTGGTAACAAAAACATAAGGTATTTGTATTACTCAAAATATATGACAGTGTCATCACTAGCTTGAAAAAGGTTATTTGGCTAATATTTTATGCTCATTTGTATAAAAAAATTTACTAAAAAGGAAGACTACAACATAATTACCTAATACAATTTTGTATTTTAATCTTATTGATCCAATGCTATTTAAGAAGCCCAACGGTTTGTCCTAAGGTCAAAAGCAAAATAGGAAGGGCCAGCCAAATAGCTCAATGGATTAAAGTGCCTTCTTAGGCAGACACAGGACCAGAGAGGTTTCATCCCTGGGCCTGCTTTGCCTCCAGGGCGGGCTGAGAAAGCAACCGAGACTGGACATGGTGGCATGGGCCTGTGATCCCAGCAGTTGGGAGGCTGTACACAGGCGGATCACTATGAGTCCAAAACACGTAGTAAGACCCTATATACCCTGTCCTAAATACATAAAAAGAAAAAAGACAAAATAGGAAAGAACACAAGAGAGATTTGGGAAAATCCTCTATTACTCTATTAATCTTCCACTCAACACAATCTTAAACTGCATTTATTTAAACCTTTTGGAAGTTTATGGATTATAATCAAAGTAAGAAAGGTACCACTGCTTCAACTTGTTCTACTTATAAAAAGATCAGCATTGGTCCTATATCTATATGCCAAGAAAGAACATAACTTAAAAAGGAAGATCAATGATGTACTTCAGTTACAGAAAAACTTATCAAAGAATCCGATCAGTGGGTCTCTGAAATTTCAAATTTTATAATCACTGGCCACTGTAATGCCCATGCCCCAAAATAAAAATTAAATGATTCAAGCAAAATTTGTGTACTTTTATCACATTAGTCAAATGGTTATCAGGTGACTCAACACAAAGGGAAGAACATTTTTGATACTATTGTAGTTTTAACTGCCTAATTTTTTTTGAGACAAGGTCTCCCTATGTAAGTGTATGTGCAGGAGCAGTTCTGTGCTTGTAAGAGAGAGAGAGAGGTACAGGTTGAAATCGCAGCCCCAGGGCGGGGCGTGGTTTCACAACCTGTAATCCCA
This sequence comes from Myocastor coypus, assembly GCA_004027025.1. Classification (NCBI taxonomy): domain Eukaryota; kingdom Metazoa; phylum Chordata; class Mammalia; order Rodentia; family Myocastoridae; genus Myocastor; species Myocastor coypus. Next base: position 7,582 of record PVJA010020807.1, on the reverse strand, counting down.
GCAACTGGGAGGCTGAGACAGAAGGATCAGTGAGTTCAAGACCATCCTAGGGTACAAAAGTGAGCTCAAGGCCAGCCTGTACTGCATAGCGAGACCCTGTCTCAAAAAGACAAAAAAAAAAAAAAAAAAAAAAAGAAAGAAAGAAAGAAAAGAAATGGCAGCCCCAGAAGCTGTACTGCTACAGTCCAGCTTTTTTCCTTGCTTGTACTCCAATCAAACTTGTCACTTGTATGCTAGGCTCCGTGTGACAGAGTTCCTACAAAAACAGGGGATCGGAGCCTGGCAGGATTGGTCAGTGGTCTAAAGAGCCTGCAGGCGGCTGCAGGGACCACCATTCGATCCCTGGCACCACATGCTGCACCAGCCCTGCCCTCAGGGCAGGCTGAGCCGGCCATAAAAATAAACAAACAAACAAAAGCTCTGAAACAAGAAAAAATAAAATAAAAAATTCTTAAAAAAAATGGGGGATGTGTAACTTCCAAACAGGAAGAAAAAAATGGAACAAAGAAAAAACAAATTTCCAAAGGAGGAAAAATGACAAAAAGATTGCAAACAAAATGTGTGCTTCTCTTACACACACAAGTGAAAGTAACCAAAATATATGAAAATAAACTAATTTATCAACCAGAGATAGACTCTTAAACTTTTTAAGAAACTTGGGTGTACTGTTGGTAATGTGAGCAATGGTTACATAGGAAGGTTTCAAGCAAAGGGAAAGAAAATGCCACATGTGATTGTCACTAATGAGGCTTGGCACAGCAACAGTCACAGAAGGATGAATAGATTTATCAACAGAAAGCATCAGTTCCAAGCTAAGTCAAAGATGTGTGATATTCAGAAAGCCAGTGATGATAAGCTCAAGTACCTATATTACAGAGTAATAGTCACAAAGCTTTTCTGCTAGAGGGTTAAGAACGTAAGTTAACAGACATAAAATTGGAGAAAAAGAAGGGCTATGATAGCCAATATTTTGGCCCTAGCCCTTCAAGGTCAATAAAGATATAAGAGAACCTGTGCTGTAATATGCTATAACTCATAGGTGTCCCAAATTTTCTGGTCAAGGAGATTATGGGACCTCAGAGGAAAGGGATAAATGAAGTACAGGGTGTCTAAGGACAGTCACCCAGAGAAAAACATTCTCTCAGGATTTCACAGAAAGCAAACTGGTCATGCAATGGCCGTGACTCATCCTGAAGGCTGACAATGACAACAGTTGTACAGAGCACTGTACATGGTTCCAAAGTTAATCTTGAGGGGATCTGACCTTGGAAGATACACAAGATGAATGTTTTGTTATACAGGTCTTGCTTTAACTTGCCCTTGATCACTCAGTGGAAAAGCTTAATTACGAGGCATGCAACACAGAGCTAGATTTGTGTGATGAGCTGTAGGAGGCTTGGATCAATAGCCTCCAATGTTGCCAGTTTCACTGGTGGCCCACTGCAATTGTAGAACATTGGACTGTGAACGCATCTGCTTCCTCTTAGTTCAAAGAGAAAAATTTTTTTCTTTCCTTACCAATATCAATTGGAAGGTGTGTTATGCCCACACCCTGTGCTCTGTATAACTATTGTGAGGACAATATGCAGTGTGTCAACTGTTAAAAAACATTAATGTTTATAGAAAGTGTTAATGTTTAATTGTTTTGATCAGTCTTTACCTATATCTATTAATCCAAACTGATCCGATGATGAAAATATGTCATATAACCATTGTTAAATTTTTCTGGTTTTGAAATTCTGTGCTATATGTACTCTTACTTGTAACTTTTTCTATCTTTGTCTCTGCTATTTTTAGTCTCTAAAATAAAAACATTAAAAAAACCCCAGAAAGCATCACTGGAAAGCAACTTATATATTATACCATAATATAAAAAATAACTCTAAATTTCTTGATTTTCCAGTGTTAGAGATCAAACCCAGGACTTCAGGAAAACTGGACAAGTTTTCTAACACTCAGCTATATCCCAAGCCTCCAACCTTAAATCATCTTTCAGAGCAAATATTCTAGCAACGCAAAGGAAGATGAACGTTGTTTTCTCATTTTTTTAGCTTCTTGCAGTATCACCTCAGGCACCCCTACTTCTGCAAATATGAGAAAAATACTTTGCTCAGATATATTAATATATGAATACTCATTTTTATTATCTGATGGGTGATGGGAGCTCTTCACACACTAAAAGTGATGCATGATAAAAAGGTAGTTAAAAATTCCCATTATATTTGGTAAAGAAGGTGATTCTTCATATAACCTTTTATTTTATATTCTGGCTTTTAGAAACAGCACAGAACTTCATTTTGTAGGACTTTCAATGCGAATATGTTATAAGAGCATAGCTAATAAAACTGTATTACCTGATATGTAATAAGGGCCCTTTAAATACACTTAATGGTTTCTTGAATGCTTTCAGTTTTGAATCAACTTTCTCATTTTCTTCTGCTTTCAAAGTCATTTCAGTTGCATTAACCTGAAGACAAAAAGAAATGAAGAAAACACAACAGACAAAAGATAATGTCAGTTCAGCTTTACACTGATAGTTGGAGAAAGCATTAGGCCAAAAAGTGAATATTACTTGCTTTACAAATTATAGTTTTTAGTAAGTTTGTTTCTAAATGATACATTTACTATATATCAACACAGCCAAGAACATATATTTGACAGCTGACTCTAAATAGTACACTAGTAAACCTATAATATGGTCCTTTCCTTAAAAGTCTTTACATTTATACAAAATTAAAGCATGTTGATCTATCAAGCCCTTGAAAATTTATAAAAAGAGTTAAGTCTTTTTTTAAATGGTAGAGGACTTGCAGGAAGATGGCAGTGTAGGAAGTAGCAGAAAAACAGCCTGAAATTGTGCATCCAGATACTGGGATACAGCAACATGAGGAAGAGAAGGAGAGAAGTGGAACCCAATAAAGATTTGAAGTGAAAGATTTCAATGAAGCAGGAAGTAGATATCAAGTGGTGCTTTCTCTGAGCTGTGACTCAGTGTGCAGGAAGGCAGGAGCAAATCAGCAGATACACTGGTGACCCCACAGGCCTCCAGGGTGCAATGTGCCAGTGGAATGCAACAGCGAAGAAGCAGATGGCTGTGGATAGTGGGATTTTCGGATTCAGTTATCACCCAAGAAAGGATATTTGGCCCGTAGCCATCTTTGAGAAGGGCAAAATGAGCTCAGAATTCAGAGCAACTTTTGGTTCCATGTAACAGCAGACACTGTCAGAGCTAGGTAAGACTGAATTCAGCTTAGTAGGAAGTCAAGATGCCCAGTTCAACCCAACAGACAGCCTAACTCAAGGCAACAGGATAAATACGGAATGTTATAGGCTAAACAGATCCAGTATCAGCCTGACAGGCAGAAGTCAGCCTGAACTTCAGTGGAACTAAAGAGGTAGGCTTGCTGTGACTGTCCACTACTCTACTGTAAATCTACATCTGGCTTTTTGGGATTAATCAACTTCAATCTGGGCTCTACGTGCTCAATTTTTCTGTCAATGACAATAGAAACACACCTTCAAGTGGACATTTATTTTTCATATTTTACTCCTTTTTCTTGACTGTTTCATTTTCCTTAGTTGTCTGTTCTTGTTTTCATATGAATATGCATATTGTTTCTAGGTTTCTTTGCTGTTTTTGTATTCTTTCTTCATTTTTTTCCTATCTTCCTCACCACTATCCCCAAGTTCATGTAATCTTTCTCTCACAACCTTGTTTATAATTTCTTCCTGTTCATCTATTTCTCTATTTTTCTCCTTTTATGTTTTTTCCTCTGAGGTTAAAATAGCCATAATGAGGGCATACTTACTATATATAATTTTTTGGTTTATTTCAGATTTTGTTATATAACTATAGAGTTGATATGGTTAAAGGTAGTAAATCAACAGCAGTTAACATAGTTTGTGATTTTCTAGGCTGTTTGATGTTTTTATTTCTGACTATAGTAATTAGCCAAGGTGACATATCTGACATAACAAATTGTGTTCTTGGTATGTCCAGACTGAGGATCATAAATAATACTATAGGTCCACGTTAAAGAACCATGAACTAGGCTAAGTAGGCAGCAACTTCTCATCCACAATAAATTCAAGGGTTAGGATCTTGCAACAGAAGACATCTCTGATTAGAAGCCATTTCCTAAAGGTTCTAAATACTAGCAATAAAGACAGCTGCCATAAAAATTTATAATCATAAATCCAGGAATTACACTTAAAATATAAGGTAAAAACCAAGTAAATATTTCAGTGAGATGGAGCCTAAGACTTTCATTTCACCAATGGAAAAACCAAGGGGGCAATGAACAAGGTGGAACACTATGAAAGCCACCCAGCAGGACTCTGAATTGGTAAAAGCCCAAGTAACAGAGTAGACAAATGAACGTTTAGAAAAAATATCAAATCAAAAATAATTTCTCAGATAGCTACAGAGATGGTGTCTCAGTGACTCTTCTCTCATTGTTGGGATAAAGTATACTATGCCCAAAACAAGGGAAGGAAAGTTTAGTTAGCTCACAGTCAGTGGAGATTTCAGTCCCTACTCAGCTAGCTCCAAGACAGATTGGCACACAGCAGAGGACAGCAGTTTGTGGTGGTGGAAACCAACAAAGAGCAAAGAGAGGAGTAGAGGCAAAAATGGCACAGAGAGCAAGTCTGTCTCCCTTATGTTGCATTAGCCTATCTGCCCCAAGCAGGTACAGCACTCACACTGATAACTCCAGCAACACTCACACCTATAATCCCAGCACGTAAATTATTTACAAACTCTAGAAGTACAACCAAGGGACAATATGACACTTTGGGGGAAGATCTAGACACAAATCATAACATATAGTGACCATAATGAAAGACTTAAGAGTTTTAGTCAGGGTTTTACTGGAGGAACAGATATAATACAAGAAATAAAATAATAATAATAATAATAATAATAATAGTAATAATAATACCAGGCACCTAGCCAAGGTGACACAATGTATCGACCACTACACTTGGTTAATGAATCTTGGAGCATATATAGATAAAAAAATAGAGGAGCTTAGGAAAATGATGGAAACCATGAATATCCAATGGAAGAAACAGAATCCACAAAACAGAGTCAAATAGATAACCATGGGATTAAAAATATTCCACTGAAAAGTACACACAGCAGAATCAAACAATGTAAGCCCAAAATAACAGATATAAAAGACTAGATTGCAGCTGGTAATCATGAAAAGAAACATTTCTAAAAATCACAAGGGATTTTTTGGAAAAAAAAAATCAATAGCTGCTAGATGATGCAAAGAAGAATAACATGAGATCAGCTGGAGTCAATGAAAAAAGGCAGGGAATTGTGCAAACAACATAAAAATCCTGGTAACAGAAGGAATGGCATAGAACTTCCCAGGCATGGCAAAACAATTTGACATATAGTTAACTGCAGCATATAGAATTTCAATTAGCCATGATAAAAAGAAACCAAGGTATTTAATATTCAAGGTTCTAGAAATTCAACAAAAGAACAAAATATTGAAAGCCATTAGACAAAAGAAATCAGTACAAAGGAAAGCCCACCAGAATCATCGTAGACTTCTTAACACAAATTCTTAAGTCAAGGACAGCATCAAGTGAATTATTTCAAGTGCTAAAAGACATAGGCAGACACAACAACCTCCAACCCAGACTGATGTTCCCCACAACCTATGTTTCAAAACTGATAGAACAACTAAAGAAATTCAAGACAACAAAACTAGTACTCCAAAATGTCCTGAAGAACATTCTTAAAAAGATAACAATTACTATGACTTCATTAACCCCAACAGAATGAATCTACCAGGAAAGGAAAACAATTAAACAGAAAGGAAAGAAAGTGAACAAACAACAGTAAAATAATATGACAAGAAATATCAGTTATACTCAACAATGTTAACTGTCTCAATTCACGAATCAAAACAAACTGGGAGAATGGACCAAGAAGCAAGATTGTACAATATGCTTCATACAAGAAACAAATCTATAGACTGCAAGTCAAAGAAAGGAAAACCATACTCCATGTTACAGGAACACAGAAAAAAGTGGGAATAACTACTTTTTTTTACAGACAAAGTTGATTTTAAGCCAAGAATGACTAAGAGAAACAAAGATCATTACATTTTTGTAAAGGGAACAATCCAAGAAGAAAAGATAATAATCATATTTATGTACCAAGTACTGTTGTAGGCAGCTGAATTAGACAGAAATATTATAGACAGACAGACAGGGCCAGGTCCTCAAGGAGACAGTATGGAAGACAGGGTGACTTTGCAACTTGGAAGAGAGGGAAATTCCCCTACGGGCCAAACCTTAAGACAAAGGAGGAAACAAATGCAGCTAAGTACTTCCCTAGGGAGGGGCATCAGGGATTGATATTCTAAACAAGTATCAATCACATTGGAAGAGCCCAAAGGAGCCAGTAACCCAACCCCAAACAGGAAGACACCCTGCCCCATATTCATGCCCACTTGTTGATTGATTGTCTTCCCCATTTGGTACTGGATTTAATCAATTTTGCCTGAGCAATGGTGCTTGTAATCTCAGGGATTGACCATAGCTTTGTCCCACCTCATGTCCACCTAAGCAAGTTCCAATGTTCTCCTCTACCTTAGATGCACTTTACCACCTGGTTTACTCTATAAAAGTCCCTGGAAGACACAGCTTCCAGGGGACAACCTGATTGGGGCCCCCCTCCTTTTCCCTGTCTCGGACAGGAGCTTTCCTTCCCCCAGTAAATATATTCTGCTCATAAACTCCATCTGTTCCTAAAATTCATTCTTCAGTTTTAGAGAACACAAACTCGTCCCAGGTATTTTTCAGGTGGCGAGTTCCATTTTTGCCCCTATTTCAGAACTAGCATATGCAACTGCAAAAAACAAATATTAAGGGACATAAAAATATGGGGCTGGGGAGATAGCTCCGAGGCACAAGTGCCTGCTGGGCAAGTGCAAGGTCGTGAGTTCGAACCCTGGTTCCCCCCCCCAAAAAAAATCAAATAAACACTAATACAATTATAATGGGGGACCACAATACCCGCCATTGTCACAAATAGATCAACCAGACCAAAAGACTCAACAAAAATATCAGAAGTGAACCTAAGATTTAAACAAATGGATTTAATACATAGCTATAGTGTTCTACTCCACAACATCACAATACACTTTTTTCAACTGCATTCGGAATGTTCTAAACAGAGCACAATGAACTTGCTTAGGTAAATGCAAAGGAATTGAAATTATGCCATGCATATTATTGGACCATAGTGCAATAAAAATGGAAGTGAATATTAAAAGAAATGACAAGAACTTCATACACACATGGAAATCAAACAACACCCATCTACACAAATAATAGGTCACATATGAAAATTAAGTAAGAAATCAGACAGTTATTACAATTAATAACACTAGTGTAATATAGGATACAATGAAAGCAGCCCTACAGCCGGGCGTGGTGGCGCACGCCTGTAATCCCAGCACTTGGGAGGCTGAGGCAGGAGGATCGTTGTGAGTTCGAGACCAGCCTGGGCTACAAAAGTGAGCTCAAAGCCAGCCTGAACTGCACAGTGAGACCC